>VMDR010013273.1:0-25225 GCA_007922815.1 Macrotus californicus | reverse complement strand
CCCTGTGTACCTCACCTACATCAAGAAATGAATGCCAAAAACACCCTGATGTGCCTTCTCAGACGTTACCCCTTCCAGCAATGTGGCCATAATGCTGATTTAGGTTAGTGTTGCCGCCTTCTGAGTTTTATATAAATGTAATCATTCAGTATCTTCTCTTTTGCATCTGACTTCTCTTGTTTTTTTGTGTGTGTGAAATTCATCCATGTTGTTGCGTGTAACAATAGTTCTTTTCATTATTGTGTGCAATCCATTTTATGAACATTCAGATTGTTTACCAGTTTTTGTTTATTAAAAATAAACCTACCATGAACATTTTGGTGCATTTTTTTGTGTTCATGTATTTACATTTCTCTTGAGTGTATTCCTGGGAGTGGGGTGGCTGGATTACAGGGCAAGTGTGTGTCTAGCTTTTGCAGGTAATATCAAACAATTTTCCAAAGTATTTGTACTAATTGACATAAGGACTTGTAGTATTTAAGAGTTCCAGATGGTCCACATCCTTGCCGATACTTGGTATTAACAGTTTTTATTTTTGTTTTCATTTCAACCATACTGGTAGGTAGATAGCAGTATCTCAATGTGGTTTCAATTTGTGTTTCCCTGTGATGACTGATGATGATGGCCACTTCATGTATCTATTGGTCATTCGGATGTTCTCTTTTACAGCGCACCTGTTCAGATCTTTTACTGATAGGCAAAATCAGGTTCTTTTTGTATTTCTATTTTAGTGGCTTTTACAGTATATTCTGGATAATCTTTTATCAGATTAAAGTTTTATCAGTTTAAAGTTAATAGTTCTCTCTCCCCTTCTGAACAATACAAGGATCTTTGAAACACTTTAACTCTTATTCTCCATTCCCATTTATTTATATACTACTGACCAGCATTTTAGTTTCACCTTTTAATCTCCTACATTTACTATTGCTATTAAAGTTTTATATAATATTTTTTTAATTACTCATTTACCAATATCTTTGCTCACTCTTTCATCTCAATTCTTTCAACTGCTTTCTGAAATTCATCCTTTGAAAGTTCCTTTAATGTCCCTGTAGAACTCTAGTGAGGCGATGTTTTATTTTACTTTTGAAAGACAGTTTTGTTTGATACGATTATTTCTGTGTCTTATGACTTTTATTTTTTCTTTTGCAGTCTACTGCAGATCCAATTGTCGATCTTTTATAGGTGATTCGTCACTGAAAAGCTCTAGGAAATCCCTAGCCCTGATCTCAATATGACCTTTCCCCCATCATCTCTCTTTGAGGAGCCTCAAGTGTATTGAACCTTCTTTCCTCCTTGTCTCCCAGTCACTCTTTTTTATTTCATTTTTTAAAAGTTTTTTGTCTCTCTCTGTGCTTCAGTCTGTCTGTTCTTTTTTTTTAAATCTATATTCCAGTTTAATCTCTTTTCACTGAGTCTGATCTCCTGTTTATTGTATTCATTTTTTCAATTATTATAGTCAGTAGTTTTCAAATTTACTGTCTTCCTCTATAACATCTTGTTTCTCATGCTTTTAATTCTGTCTTTAAGGATTTTGAACATTGTAAAAATATTTTATATTCTGTGTGTCAATATTACATTGTCTGAAGTTCTGGGGGATTGGGAAGGAAGGTGTCAAATTCTTCTCTCTGTTGTTTCTACTGACTTTTGTTTAATGTAGTTTCTTTACTCATGTGCTTTGTAATTCTGAATTTTGAACTTGTCAGAATTTATCTGTGGGACTCCTTAGGCAGCCTGTTTTGAGAGCACCTTTCTCCAGACAGGATTTGTTTCCTTTTTGCCAGGTGTCAAGTGGAGGGCGTGGGGGTGGGGGTGCTACCAAATAAGACCACCTTGTCTTCCTCTTGACTTGGGGTTTGCTGGACCATACGGGTGTGTAAATTCAAATTCTAAATTCTTGGGAGGGCCGGCCTATTGTTACAGATTCTCAGGAGACTTTTTTTTTTTTACTCCACTCAACATTTTGGGAAAAACAAGGTTTTTTGGCTTGTTTTTGTTTTTTTAATTCCATCTATTGGTGAACAGATTTTTTTCTTTCGTCTACCTTTTAACTTTCAGGGCTCTAACTTTGTGTGGTTGGGAGTCTGTAACAACTCCCTATCTACCCCTGTAACTGGTGTCTTGAAGAAAACCTGGTTTCTAATTTAGCAATTTTTTCTTCACAACATTGAGCTCGTCATTTTAGAAGACCAGGCAACTTTCATTTTTTGCTTCTGATCCTACTCATCCTAGTAAATTAACTATAATTCTTGTAAATTTTAAGCTGTTTATATTGTTTGTGATGCAATTAAATGTCCAGTTTTTTTTAATTACTCAAATAAAAGTATTTGTTGAATATCTTTCAGTAATGATATGATCTATATCATGACTTTATATTAAGAGGTATGCATGTTCAGATTCCTCTTTGGAGTCCTAGCTACAAATCTTTGTTTTTAAACTGTGTCAGAATCCTGGTGCTACAGCCGGCTGCTCTGTTCTAACTTCTAAAAACACTGATTACTTACTGATTTATCAGGCACATCTTGACTTTTGTGTCATACCAAAGGCCAATACTTGTTGAATGTACAGTGTCCTTTTTCCAGTTCTGTAGGAAGGTGCTAACGAATGCTTCAAGAACGAACAGATGTGATTAATGTAATAAATCATCCGCAAAAAGCTTGAAATATTTTTTTCCTGCTTTCATTTTTGCGGGGGTGTAGCAAAGGTAATAAATTACTGTTAAACTTGAAATTGAAGTAATTTGCTTCTGGCAGAAGGCCTTTCCAAAAACCCTTTCTGTAATTTTTAGCCACATGACTGAAAAATATAGCAGTAAATGTATGTTACCTCACTGCTTCCCATTTTCAGTATTTTTCCCCCCAAACTTAATAGCAACTCCCAAGGTACTTCTTTCTCTCCTCCCACTCCCCCCCTTTCTTAAAAACATCATATCATTTATTATATTGGACCAGCAGGAATCAGTTTAAAGAGGTTGAGAGCTGGTTTAGATTAATGGCTTGGCAACTCAGAAATAGCCCACTGGAGTCACAGTCCTGCTTATCTTGGAGTAAGTTTTAAACACTTAGCTATTGAGAATTGTTTCTGTAAGCTGCCAAATTGAAGGTTGGAGTGAAGAAAAACTTTACGCTGGTCCACATACCCCCAAATTCTTGTCAGCATGCTTTGTGGGGATCTTGTTGTTTAGAGGACTTAGGATAAAAAGGATAAAAAGCTTTCCCTGACAATCAGTAAATAGTGCTGCTCTGGGCTTACGTGGACTTTACAGTGTTTTTCCTCAAAGTTCTCAAATTTTCATTTTAATATATTTTTTTCACTTAATATTTTAAAGTGATAGCCTAACTTTTCTACATTAGAAAATCATCCCTTCTTTTTCCTTCTCCCATTTGTGGGATTGTACAACCTTTCAGTTAAACAAAACCAAAATTGTTCACTTGCTCACAGTTTCCACCCCCTTGAAATAAGCCACATAGCTCCCTGTGGGTGTGCCCGGCCTCAGACGCTGCCTCAGTAACTCCATCCCCTTATCTCAGGCCGCTCTGGGCTCCTTACCCAGTCTCTTCATCTGCTTTCTTAGCTCCCCCTTTTCTCCCTTCCAGCCATTTTTTGTGCTGCTCCAGTCACCTTCCTCTCAAAGGCTCACGAGCAGTTTTCATGAGTTGTTTTTTCTTTTCTTTAAATATTCTGAGGGACTTACACATTCTCCAAAGGTACATGTTTCATTGAGGAATTCCTACATGAGGATTAAACCCCTCAATGTGAAGATTTTACAGAGGTTTTTTCTTTTTCTTTTTGTCAGATTAGGTATTATAGATGTGAATTCAGGAATGTAAAGTACAGATGGCCCTTGCTTTGTGTAAGTACTTGCTCTAAAAAGTTGGCTGTACCCTAATATAATATATTAAATGCAGGGGAGATTACTATGGAAAAGAACTTGGCAAGGCATCTTTAGAGGAAAGAATTCATAATATAAATAATACTATCTTACTTTCTCTGTTTTAGGGTGGTTTTTTTGGCATTTTCACATCAATAGTAGTAACTTGAACAGCAACAGGGTTATCTGTTCTCAGCAGTTTGACATCCTTTTCACCTTTCATTACATTAGCCCAATTTTCCAATCCCCAAAAGTAACCTTTCTATATGGGTCAACATCTTTCTGGGCCAGTGAGCTTGAGAATTTAGGTGTCTTACAAATACAGTGCTTGGTGATTAGTTGTTTTTCTTTTTTCTTCCCAGCCCCTTTCATTAAATCTGCCACACTTGCCCTTTTAAGCATTTGAGCCCATAGTACTGGTGTTACAGGTTGACCATGTCTTTGTTTTTTGACCTTGGTATTAACCTAGAACATTCTTGTACTCCTTCTCTGATGATGTGTGGTGACAGATTACAGTTTCAATGGCTTCAAGATAATTGACTTTAATTATTTCTAAGTCATTGATTGGTTAGGGCAGTATAAACAAGCATTGTTCCAAAAAAGGATATAAATGGCTTTTGAGTTTTTTTCTTAGCATACAAGTAAAAATTAGGGTGAGAGCAAAAGCACATGACACAACAATGTGCTTTGCTAGGAGATTGTAGGGTTCCTGTAGCTTAAATTATACAAACCACTGTAAGCTATTAACCAGTGACAATTTTTAGTTCCCTTTTGTATTAGTTGCAATGTGTGATCCTTTTATTTAAAGCCATGTGTTAAAGTACCAGTTTATTAAGTATTTTTTTTGCATATCTTTCTGCCAGAGTTGTACATACCACCCTCTGCCCCAAATACCTACTCATCATTTTAAGACCAAGCTCCAATTATAACTTCCCTGGAACCTGTCAGATTGACTGCATTCTCTTGAGTCTGTAATGCATCTGTTATAACACAGTTAACAGTGCGCTATATAATTGTTTAAGAAGCAGTCTCTCCCTTCTCCTTTAACTGACTAAGCTGCTGTTAGTTTGGGATAATGTCTTCACCCATTTTTTGCATTCTCCACTATACCACCCCCTCAACTGTAGCGCATAATAGGTGTTGAATGAATTTGTTGCTCAAAGAATAAATGCACTTAAGCAGAAAGTAGAAAGATTTGTTGATGCATTGACTTACCAACTTAGATGTAAAGATAAAAATTTTTAAGTCTAAAATCAGAGTGGATTAAAATCAGTAGACCCATAGGTTTGGCACAGAACAAGTTATTCTCCAGCTTTAGTAATACTTTAGGCAGAAAGTATGATACAGTAAACTCAACTGCCCCTAAAATACAAAGAAGAGATGCGTTTACAGGCCATTTCTGTTTTTATGTTTGTTTTCATTTTAATTAAACCTGTTATCATGCCTGAGAAAATAGAAAGGTGGCAAATCTACCAACCACCTAAAAATAATTTCACTGAGGGCAGGTGGAACTGGAAGGGTTGAGGAATGAGAGAGAAGATGGGGAGAAAATTTGTAAACCTCTCTCTTTCCTTGTCTTGGAAAGAGCTTGTAATAGTATCTGGGGACTCAGAGTTTAGTTTCAGAGGCTGGGATGTGGCTCTCATCATGGAGAGGCAGCCCATGTTCTAGAGCTTAATGTTGGGGAAGTCATGTGACTTGTCCGCGTGGCCACACACCTATTGTATAGCAGTGTTTGGAGGTAAGCACTTGAATTTTGGGGGGTGAGAATACTTAAATTTCCCAAGATTTAAAAACTTTTGGTATTTGTCTTTACTGGGTAAATTATTTGAAATGTGAGACATATTTGTCAACTAAGATTTTATCTCATATTTAGAAAAAGCAACAATTAAAAAATGCCTGCACAATCCTATGCCCTCAGAGCCGATCAAGGCAAAAGTAATATTTTTTTATTTCAAGTAATTTTTTATTTTCAATTACAGTTGACATACAATGTTATATTAGTTTCAGGTATACAACCCAGTGATTAAACTCTGTATAACTTACTAAATTATCACCCCAATAAATCTAGTACCCGTCTAGTAACCATACATAGTTACTACAATATTATTGACTATATTTCCTACTATACTTTATACTCCATGACTGTTCTGTAACTACCAACTTGTACTTCTTAATCCCTTCACCTTTTTCACGCATTCCCTCAACCCCCTTCCAATCTGGCAACCTTCAAAATGTTCTCTATATCTGTGAGTCTTGTTTCTGTTCTACATGTTCATTTATTTGTTTTTTAGATTCAATTGTTGGTGGATAATATATTTATTTCCATTTTATTAGTCATATTTTTTATCTTCTTTTTTCTTCTTAAAGAAAACTCTTTAACATTTCACATAATACTGGTTTGGTGGTGATGAACTTCTTAGCTTTTTCTTATCTAGGAAACTCTTTATTTGTCCTTAGATTCTAAATAATAGCTTTCCTGGGTAGAGTAATCTCGGTTGTAGGTTCTTGCTTTTCATCACTTTGAATATTTCTTGCCATTCCTTTCTGGCCTGCAAAGTTTCTGTTGAGAAATCAGCTGACAGTCCTAACTGCTTTTCTCTTGCTGCTGTTTAGATTCTTTCTTTGTCTTTAACCTTTGGCATTTTAATTATGATGTGTCTTGGAGCGGGCCTCTTTGGGTTGGTCTTGTTTGAGACTGTACTTCCTGGACTTGTATGTCTATTTCCTTCACCAGGTTAGGGACTTTTTGTGTCATTATTTTTTCACATAGGTTTTCAATTTTTTGCCCTCTCTCTTCTTCTGGCACTCCCATGATGTGAATGTTGGTTCACTTAAAGCTGTCCCAGAGGCTCGTTGTACTATCTTCATTTGAGGGGAGGAGAATTCTTTTTCCTTTTTGCTGTTCTGATTGGGTGTTTTCTGCTTCCTTATCTTCCAAACCTCTGATTTGATCCTCTGCTTCATCTGCTACACTATTGATTCCCTGTAATGTATTCTTCATTTCTGACAGGTTCCTTTTTGTATTTTCTAGTTCCATTTTAATGTTTTCCAGCTCTTTGTTGATGTTCTCACTGAGATCATTGAGGATCCTCTAACTAGTGTTTTGAACTTAGCATCTGGTAGATTGCTGGTCTCCATTTTGTTTAGTTCTTTTTCTGGAGTATTGTTCTGCTCTTTCATTTGGGACATGTTTCTTAGTCTCTTCATTTAGGCAGCCTCCCTTTGTTGGTTTCTATGTTTTCAGTAGAGCTGTTATATCTCCTGGGTTGGTAGAGTGGCCTTATATAGTAGGTATTCTGTAGGGTCCAGGAGCATAGAGTCCCTAGTCACCTGAGCTGTACATTCCAGGTGTACCCCCTCCCTACTGCCCGCCCCCCCCCCCATATGGCTGTTTACATCGGCCTCTGTTGTAGTTGAACTTGATTGCTATTGGCATGTCAACAGAAGGGATTTATCCCCAGGCCTATTTGCTGCAAGGACTGGCTACCACCACTATGGAGGGTCAGCTGTGCAGGGCCTGACCCCACAGAGCAGGACTTACTTCAGTGGAGCTCTGGTGCCTACCAAGTCCACCCCTTGAGTGTGTGGCTTGTGGAGGTGGTTGTGGGGCCTCCCAGGAGGTGCAGGCCAAGGTCATCTGCCACCTGTATGCTGCCCAGGGCCACCCGGCTCAAGCCACAAAGTGATCTTCAGATGGCTGTTACTTGTGCTGGGCTTGGAGGTGGCCTGGAGAGGCCAAGCTGCAATCTGAGGCCAGCTAACACTAGTGCCAGACCTGGAGCCACTTAGCAAGAGATATGGGGCACACTGTGTCAAGATGCTGCTTGCTTGAGAGATTTTGGGAAAGTCTGAAGCATGAACCAAGACAGGCAGTTCGCATAGAAAAGCCACAGGAAACGGCTTAGGTTGGGCACATAAGTTGGGTGGGGCAGATCTCAGAGAATCACCAGGGTAGGGCAAATAGTATTGCCCAGATTCTTGGAGACTCAGATAGGACGCCAGCCTCACACATCTGTGGTGTGAGGACTCTGCAGTGAACAAAGGGCTATGCTAGCACTTCTCTCTGGGAGAAAGCTGCCCCTCCATCCCTCACCCTGAAGTCAGACAATTTAGTTCCTCCCCTTTGTGTCCCTGGCTTTGCTGAGCTGCTACCCCAGTGCTAGAGCTTAGGGCGAGTGAGTGTGCGTTAAGTCCATGTGCAGGCTCTTTGAGAGGAACACCTGGGACTCCAGAATCCCTTTATCTCTCAGTCACAATCCCTGCTGGTTTTTACAGCAAGAAGTTACAAGGACTTCTCTTCCTGGATGAAACCCTAGCTGGGGGGCCTGGTGTGGGGCTGGGACCTTTTACTGCTCAGGGGGCACCTGTGCAGCTGAGATATCCTCCCAATGTTTATCTACCACACATAGCTGTGGGAGCAGCCTGTTCCACATCTTAGCTCTTCCTACCAGTCTCCATGTGACTTCTTTATATCTTTACTCATAGGACTTCCATTCAGCTAGATTTCAGGTGGTTCTGAATGACGGTTCTGTAGTCTAGTTGTAATTTTGCTGTAGTCGTGGGAGGGTTCGAGAACCACAGTTACTTACCCTACTATCTTGATCAGAGGAGATCGCAAAGTAATTTTTTAAACAAAAGATTGCATGTGTCATAAATGTTTTTGTACGTTGTATGTTCATATTGCATTTTAGTTTTACTTGTTTTCTGTTCTGTTTTTGGACTTTTTCCCAATGCAGAAATTATTTGTGAATCCAATTTTTTAATAGAAGATATATTACTCTTCACTTTTTATTTTGTAGTTTACTCTGTTATTTAATGTAGTTTTTGTCTTCCTTTAAGAGATGGTTAATAAAATATGTTGTTTTTGGAAGTATTGTGCCATGGTAGAGTCAAAGCCACACACTGTTTTGTCACTTCAAGTCTGGCAACTTTCAGATAAAATACAAGCTCACTAGTTTAGTTACTTTTTATTTTAAATGGGGATCATGCCTAATCTTCTGACCTAATGATTTATTGAATTTCAACCTCAGCTTTTTAAAAAAGGTTTTATTTATTTATTTTTAGACAGAGGGGAAGAGAGGAAGAAAGAGAGGGAGAGAAACATCAATGTGTGGTTGCCTCTCATGCGCCCCCTACTGGGAACCTGGCCGGCAACCCAGACTGGGAATCAAACCAGAGACCCTTTGGTTCGCGGGCCAGCTCTCAATCCATGGAGCCACACCAGCCAGGGCAGCTTTTCTTTTTATCCAGAAGAAAACATGTTTGAACTCTGACCATATTTCACTTATCCCTAACCTTGCCTTTTTTGTAATTGCTGACTCTTTAAGTCTTGGATCACTTCTCTTAACAAATAACCATCTGTCAAATGTTAAATAGGCTAAGGACATTATTCATTTACCATCCATTATACTTTTTGAACATGCTGTACTAGGTAGTTCATGAGGCGTCCTGTCCTCTAGTTGCTCACAGCAAGTGTGAGAGTTACACCAGTGAACAGATAGTTGGGAGTCAGTGTATCATGAGTGCTGTGTTGGAGGTGAGCCAGAGGACTGTGGGATTTGAGGCTTTAAACTTCAGGGTGGAGGCTTTCCTTCACAAATCCATCATGCAAGGGAGGCAAAACCAGGGCATTCCTAAATAGGAAATTACAGAATGCGGCCAGAGATGCCCACAGACAAGAGTCGCATTTCACCAGCTTGGCGAGGCTCTCATCTTCTGGAGCATGAGCACCAGGGACAGCATTTTTATCATGGAATTATCCATGTTGTATTATCACTTCCAAGAACAATTATTTTGGAAGGAAAAAGCCATGAAAGAGTAAGAACTGCTCTTCAGCACTCCTGTGTTTCTAGGACCATCTCTGACTTAGGTTTTATAACTCCAGGACGGCAGATTGTTCTGTGAAGATTACTCCTACAGAGAACACACACACCTCTCACCACCGCCACCTTGGTTTGTTTTTGATCCAGGACTTTTTTCTCCCCTTGAGATTGCTCCCTCAGCTGCATCTCTTGTACCGTTTGGATGCCCCACAACTATCTGGCCTTTTTTTAAAATTTTTTAACCCAGCGCCTTTCTACACTGTGTAAAATTAGTCTGTTACAAAAATCACTTGTGATGAAAAATCACTTCTCTACTTTATATCTCCATTGCCATTAGTTGTCTGACCTATTTGCTTACCTTTTGTAATCTCAGTATTCTCACCTATGAGAGGAGTGTAATAGTACGGTGTGATAGGGTTGTTGTAGGTGGTCTGTGGGAAAAATTTATAAAAGCAGTGTGCCTATTCCAGTGGAACTTCAACTGCTTAGCTGCAGTTACATCAATGAGAACACAAAAGTTTGCACACAGTTGGCTTTTAATCTCTTTCTGATTTCACGTTTTTTAATATGCCCAGTGATCATCTCCCTGCCCCTATTTTTCTGACACATTGTTTTCCTTTCTGGTGAGTGTTCAGCTATAGTTCCCCCTCCTACCCCCACTTTGATTGTAACTGAATACCCATTACCTAGGCATATCCACTCAGCAGACATAGGTGGTTTCCATGCGCTAGGCATTGAATGCAGAGGTGCTTCCATTCAAGCAGGGGAAACCCATGGAAACAGCCAGCCGGTGTGAGGAGCTCTGGAATGCTGTTTAAAGCGTTATGGAGACAGATGAAGGAGCTTTAAATTTGTTCAGAGTAGATCAGAAAACTAGGTTACATTTGAATTCTGGGCCTTGAATTCTCACTTGGTGGATAAAAGGAAGATCTTGCTATGAAATGGGAGCCATTTAGGAAAAGACAGGTGAAGATGAAGATACAAGTATGTAACGAATAAGTAGTCTCTATGAAGTCAAAAGTCTGTGCTTTCCTCCTTCACCTCCCCAGTTCTGTCACAGTCGAAAGGCAAACAGAAAACAAGTAGCCCTTTTTGTAAGATGTAAGAAGCTGCTTGTCTCAGTAGTGAATAAAGAGTTCTGCTCTATTTGCTTTCGCTGTTACTTTCTTTGCACGAACAAAATGAGTGAGGATAGCACAGAACCTTGGAAGCCGTGCGTGAATGTACACGTTCTTGAACTGTGCCTCGCACTGTCGGTTTTTCCTCCACGTCCTATGTTTCTTTCCTTTGATCACTTACTGCCTGCCAGTCACTTTGCAGTGGTTATCTCTTTTAATCCACACAGCTTTATGAGTTAAGATTTTCTTGTTTTTTACAGATGAGAACACCAAGATTCAAAGGAGTTTTAAAAACCAAAAAAACTTGTTTAAGATGCATGGCCTGTAAGTGGGAGAGCTCGTCCTCAGAGCCAGCATTATCTCCAAAGCTTCAGTTCTTTTCATCCTGAAATGAAGTGCAGAGCTGCCGCCTAAGAGCCTTAGACTAGGCCCAGCCAATAATTACTGACCGTTGGATGACTGGTGTAGGCAGCCAGACTTTCTAAGTTGTATTTCCTTCACCTAAGAAGGAGAGTAATTGGAACAGAGGAGGCTACACTTCTTTTAACTTTATGGTTTCTTCTTAGGCTCCTTCACCTATTTTATTCATGTCTGATCATTTTGTCCAACCAAGTATAAGTTACGTGATGTAGAGGAGAATGTTCTAATGCACAGATGGCAAAAGCTTAACTGTTTGGAGTTGTTTTCAGTCACTTTTAGGATCAAAATAGTATTGCCTCTGGGGAGGTGGGAGAGGGGATTGCCTGGGAAGAGGCGTGAGGGAACTTTTTCTGTGGTGAAGGTGACGTTCTATGCATATGTCTTGATAGGAATCTGGGTTATACAAGTGCACATTTCCACATTTCATTGTATGTAAATTTTATATTGAAAGAAAAAAGCCATAAGAAAATACAGTACAGTCTTAATGTACTGTACTTACTTTTTTAAAGATTTTGTTTATTTTTAGAGGGAGGGTAAGGGAGAGAGGGAGGGAGAGAAACATCACTGTGTGGTTCTCTCTTGCGCACCCCCTACTGGCCCGCAACCCAGGCATGTGCTCTGACTGGGAGTTGAACTAGTGACTCTTTGATTCACAGGCCCACGCTCAATCCACTGATCTACACCAGCCAGGGCCATACTTATTTTATATACAGTGTTAATAATAGACTATAGGTAGTACTTATATGGTTTGATTCTTACTAATATTCTTTCAAATTTGCTATCTATTTAAAATTTTTAATAATAAAATTAATACACATAAAATTAAAAATATTACTATAATAAATTGTTGCAGAGAAAATTACTTTTAAAATAGTCGACAGTTTTGTATCAACAGCCTTCCCTGCTCTTGAAGGGTCTTTGTTAGTGCTACCCCAGTCTCTAGTTAGGCTGTCATGAGTTTAAGTGACCTAATTTAAACAGCTCAGAGGGACCTTTTCTTTCCTTTCTAACCTGTAGGCTGGGAGGTTTCCATAAACATTCAAGCTAGTCTGAATGTCCCACAGAACTGAGGCTTGCAAGCAAAGCTCATCCCTGTGGCTGTTTGTGTCACTAATAGTTACAGTTCTAGAAGTTAGTGTCACCATCAGCCAAAGGTTTAACTCCTTCTCTCCTCCTTCCACTCCAAATATGCCCTTGATCAGATGATGTCAAGAAAATAGCCCTTTTTTTTTTGGTTTTGTGCTTTGTTTTTAGTCTGTCACACATTTGGGATGTCTTGGATTTCTTTAACAAATCGCACTTGCTGCTTTCACAGCACTTTAGTTGCAGACAGTTTCTCACTGTGCTGATTTGAGTCTGGCACTTGAGCGCGTCTTCATTCTGAGTCTTATAGAATGTTGCTCTTATATTTGGAGCAATTTACCGTTTCTTCACTGGTTAAGCCCCAGCCCCTAGTGGTGCCCCAAATGAGTCTTATCCAACTTGTGTTTGAGAATATAAGACAGTTAGGAGTGCATGAACTCTTGTGCAACAAAAGGGTCTGCAATGAATTACATTAGATAGATAAATTCAATCATGGGATACTTGTATATTTAAAAAAAACAGTAGATAGCTAAAATGTGTTTTGAGTTATTTCATTTTAAAAATGTCATTTTTCACCCTGGCTGATATGGCTCAGCGGATTGAGTGCCAATCTGCGAACCAAAGGGTCACTGGTTCAATTCCCAGTCAGGGCACATGCCTGGGTTGTGGGCCAGGTCCCCAGTTGGGGGCATGCAAGAGGTAACCACACACTGATATTTCTCTCCCTCTCTTTCTCCTTCCCTTCTCCTCTCTCTAAAAATAAATAAATAAATAAAATCTTTTTTTGAAAAAGTCATTTTTCTCTAATTCCCATAACAATAATTACCCACAAGTTATTCTACATACTGAAAACAAGTTACATATTACATGTTGAAAATACAACAACAAAATGACATTTTATAATTTCAATACAACAAGTACTTGAAATAAAATTGGAGTTGGTGGGCTGGAAGAAAGGAAGATAGAATCTTCTTGAGTTGCACCTGAGCCGTACCGTCGGTGTTAAGCCTCTAGCACTCAGTAAAAGAATACTTTATTTAAAATCCACAAAACTGATGGGGAGAGGGAAGGAGAAATTTGCTTGCTTGAGAGTTACCCTAAAAGATTGGATCTGTAAATTTACACGAATCCTTGAAACAGGCAGGTGCATATGAGTGCCAAATGCTGTCTGAACTAACCAAGAAAAACTTGCTTTTCTGCAGGACTGTGGTGAGAGCGTTGGTTCCCAACAACTTTCACGTTTATAAGGACTTGTTTTAAGGGTCTAACTACACATTGGGCAAGCAAGCATGTGGTCCAAAAGTATTGGCTGGATTTAACGTACTGGGGGCATGTGGATTCCTAAGAATGTCACACCTTGTCTGTGCCAATAAATCAGTGTGTCTATTCTTGATACTGAGTCTGATGTCATTGGCAGATTTTTCCTCTCTATTAAGAAGGATGATATTCAGAAGGGAGAATATTTTTTTCATATATTTTGCTCTTTCTGTGATTTGGGGTGTTTTATGGGTTTTTTTTTTTCTTTTTTAAGCTATGAAATATTATTGGCAAATCCCAAGAAAACTAGATCTGGATTTCATTTTGTCTCTTCAACTCTGTGTGATCTTGTGCACATTCCTGACATGTTACAAACAGCTTGTGTCTCTGAATGTGCAGTATCAATTTTCAGTGGTGAAAGCCCCAAAAGGAAACAGGCTGATTCTTCCATGCACAAACAGCTGGGCAGTTGTGGATGGAATTAATTGCTGATATATATTGGCTGTGTTTTTCTTCTCTTGTCATTTCCTTTGCAGCTGCGAAAGTGAAGTTTGACTTGAAAACAGACATTTCCAGCAGTGGAAATCCAAAAAGTATCAAGATGGGATTCTTCAAATATAATATCTAACGCTGCTACCTTTGAGTTGTTCAGTTTGGGGAAAAGCAAATGCATGATTTATAATTACATATATGGTTAAAAAGTAATTAAATCAGGCACTTGAACTATGAAAGGAGTATTTTGGAATGGGTCGGTTTATCTTACAGTAAGAGTGACCTCATAATTCAATGAAAGGCTAGATCAGTCAGCACCCCCTCCCTAGGATCCTGAAAGAGGGTGTTCTAGGCTATCTCTCAAACTATCAAAATGGTCAATACTCCAGACTGATTTATTGTTCCAATGTGAGGGAGTAGCTGTTGGTGAGGGTAATGTAACATGCATCACTAAAAATAACATTTTCCTGGTTTTTCCCCAAAGCCCTTCTATTGTTTGTTTTAAATTACATGTAAATTATTATATAGCTTATTTTTTTTACATGCTTGGGTATTTTGCTGAGAAACTCTTTTGTTTCATGAGTTATAGGAGTTCAGTGAAAAGTAACTGTTGGTTGTGTTTCTGAATGTGCATATTCAGAAAATAGTATTGAGTTAAATCACTTTGAATAATAATCAGATGTTTGGTAACAGTTTCAATAACTGATAAATCATTCTAGACACCAATTAAAGATTTTAGACATCCTACTGAATATCCTCTTTGGAAATAAATTTTTTAAAACTTAAGTCAGAAATTATTGATTTCTCATGAAATTATTTTAAAAAGTGGGTGCTTACAAAATTTTTTCAAAGTATAGTATGCATATTAGTGATTTTCATCAAAATAATTTATGTGTTCATTTCAGTAGTCTACCAGAGGAGGTCCACAAATCAAATCCTTTATTTTTGAAGGCAACTTTCACTAGTTAGTTGATAAGAAAATGATTTTATTGTCCCCAATTGCCAGGAGAACTAGAGCACTGAGAGAGAAGGGTAAGTAATGCTTATGTTCATGTTCAAGTCCCCTATTTTGGCCAAATGAGCCAAAGTAAAGTTCTAGAGTGAACAGTGTTGCCAGCACCTTGAGATATGTAGAAGCTGCTGTTGCTAAACTTAGAAGTTGGCGTGGTTGGACTTCCTTTATAGTAGTTCACTTCCACCTAACATTCTGTTCTGTTGATTGAGCTCTGTGATCTACCTTGTATTTTATCTTTACTTTCTTTAAGGAAAAAAAAAAGAGTCTGTATTTCATTTGATGGCAGAAAAGCTGGTCTACAAACATGAACTTTCTCCCTGTTTCTTTCAGGAGGATTAACCAATTGATTTTGACTCAGAGGCCCTGAAGAATGTTGTGGCAATATTAACATGCAGTTTGCTCTCACTGCAGTCTGCCTGGGTGTGTTGTTTCCCCCAGAGTGGGCTCCACCCTGCTCTAACCACACTGAGTGTAGATATATCGCTGTTTAAAACAAAGTTCATTTTTAGGGCAGCATTGCATCAGAATTGCCACACAAAAACCAGCTTAAGAAATGTACAGCAGCTTCAATTTTTTTTGTAAGTAATGGACTGTCTATTGTAATACTGATAGCGCATAGCTTAGGGGGAAGCATAGATAAGATAGATGGTTAATTTTGTGCCAGCTGCTAGTAACATGCAATAATCTTCTTGGGGAGGAGCCTGTGGCTTTATCACTCAATTTTTTCCTATTCACTTGTCTGTTCTGTTTTAAAAGCAATTTACTGAATTGTTTTTTGTTTTTTTTTATTGTATTGGGGGGGACTTTGTTTAAGGAAAATACTGGTAGTCTCCTAAATGTGCTAATTATTTAACATAAAAATATTCTAAGTTGTGTTTTGCACTGACTTTATTGGACCCGTTAATTGCATAATCTGGCAGTACTATACTTCGAGGCATCATGGCATGAACTTTGTGTGTAAGAGTGGGTTCATTGAATGAAAAAAGGCAGCATCTAAAGAGCCTTTATTTCTGTCATAATGATGCTTTGTCCTGTTGCTGTTGGGTATTTGTCAGAAGAGTTGGGGAAGGTTGCAGCCCAAAGTTCTGCTCCATGCCTTGTCTGTGCCCCTGTGTTCTTTCTAGAGTTTGTGACGTGAGTGGTAAGTCGAACTGCAGGAGAATTATTATTCAATGAGGTCCGTGTTCAGCACATTTTTCTTTGCAAATGGGGTCTGACTCTTTCCCCCTCATGTATTGGGGTTCTGTTTATAGCTGGGTTTTAAATGCCTGTGAAGTGTTTGATTATGCACTGACCAAAGTAGGCATGTTGAGAGGCTGTGCTTTGTGGTGCCTAAACTGTTTTCTTCCTTTCGTGCGTGTTCATGGTGTACTTTTGTGGGGTAGACACACCCATTCCATACAAGAAAGTTGAACCACTCGCCCCAGATGAAATCAGAGCTGAATGTTGAAATTGGTAGATTTCAATAAAGTTTGCAGGAGTGACATTGTGTCATCCGTTTTGGACTTAGACTTTTTAGCATTTCCTTGCTTCACCTTCCTCTTTGTAACTTGGTAGTAATTGTGTTTAGCAATTTTCTAACATCATAAGGATGTGAGAATAAAGTAAAATCATTGTATCATTAAAAAAAGCACTAGCCTGGGAATCAAGAGACTATTTCTTTGGACACTATAATTTCTTCACCTGTAAAATTTGGAATTGCATTAGCTCTTTAAAATCTCTTCCAGCTTAAAATATCCTTATATTCTTTGTAAAGACACATGCCTATTCCAGAAATACTAAAAGGAACATATTAGAATTGAGAGGAAATGTTTAGATACTAACCCAGAATCATTCTTATTAATGACATGAAAACTAAAGCTTTGCTTTAAATAAATTGTGTATGTGTATCAGAAATTTTGGAAATTTACTCCTTAATATCTGAGCAGTAGAATTAGCTAAATAAATCATCTCCTCAACAGGGAAATAATTTCCAAGTTGAAACTAGGTGAATCTCTTGTCACAGGTGTTGGGTAGACATTTCATTAAACATTTCCTTTACTCGGTGTACAATTATTAGTTGTGTTGCCTTCAGTGAGTGGCTTTAAAACTTTTCTTTGTCACTGGCCAAGTAACTTGGTCAGAGCATCGTCCTGATATGACAGTCAGCCAAGTGGAACAATAACTCTGTGTTTCTTTCTCTCTCTCTTTCTTTCCCTCTCTCTCAGCAAATTTAAAAACAAACAAACTTTTTTCAATGTATTTTTCATCATGTCCCAATATATACACCACATGTACACCACTTAATCTCTGGTGTAAAGTTCTCTTATAGCACAGAAAATACTACTGTTTCCTGTTCTATTTTATTTCTTAAAATGTTGATCTCCATCCATTGAGCTAGATGCTTTCTACTGTCCCTTTGAACTCCAGGAGAATACAGTTACTGTCAGAATTCTACAGTTGCTCTAGAGCAAAGTTTGCCAACCAGTTTGTTGTTAAATGGTGAAATTAGAAGATTTTTCTTAGTAGATTTTATCTGTAACTTTTGTAGAAAGTCAACAGTTAATATCCCCAGTAATACTCTTATTTTTTCTTATAATGATTATGTAACATAAAGAAAATGGGGCGAATTTTTTTCACCAAGCTCTATGGAACGGCCCCCAAATCCCCTCTGTTCACACTAGTGTGCTAGACAAATTTTGTGTTGTTCATGCTGATGGTATTAGTGAAAACTAAGACGCACTCCATGACATAAAAAAGTTGGGAAGTCTTTTCTAGAGAATTGGATATAATGTGTCGCGTAGATTAAGTATAAAATATCAAATCGCCCTTGTTAGACCCTGTCTCTATCCTCCCCACCAGAGTTTTCCAAGGCTGCACAGAAGTTCCCTTCTCTGCTTTCATACACTTCTGAATATATTAATTTTATAACTTAAAAACGCACATGGTAAAAATATGAAACAATATAAAGGGCATATAACAAAATGTTTGTTTCCTGCCCTAGTTCCTAGGCCCTACTTCTCAGGGATTGGGGGAAGTTTCTTCTTTATTTTCCCAGAAAATTCCTATGAATATGAGTGATATCTTTTTTAAAAATCCAGATAAAATTATACTATGCATACCATTATGTATCTACCTCATTCTTGTATATCATTCTTTTTCGTGGCTACATAGTACTTCAGTGTATAGCTAGATGGACTGTAATTTATTCATAACATCTTTGGATATCTGGATTATTTCCAAGTTTCTCCCTTTCTCCCCTATCACATATATTTATGCTATTAGTCTTCTCTTTTACCTCCATTTTGGGGCTGATCCCAGAACCCAGGCACTATAAGAAAGGGTGATAGTACTGTGTGGAAATGGAGAAACCCCTCCCCAATTTCTCCTCCTCTAGAATACCACAGGAAGGCCTCTACTGTCCCAGCCATCCATGAGTAAGTCAGAACTGTCCCAGGAGACATTTTTCAGCAGATTAATGAGGTTAATGTTGGGTTCAAAGTTCAGAAACTGGAGTGTGAGATTACGGGCCGATCACCTAACTGCCTTGTTCCTCAGTTATACCATCAATAAAGTGAGAGGTTGGAGTTTTAATATTCCTTCCAACTGTAATATTTACCTAGTATTTTTGTTGGAGTATTGATTTAAGCTATATAACCTAAATTATATGAAATTTCTGTTATTTAAATTGAAAACATCTTTAGTATATATTGTGTGGTCTGTAATTTATTTGACCTACCATATGGCCTAAGCTATTTGAAGCTTAAGGATATCGAAAAAGGGAAGTTGAATATTATACTATATTTTGCATAAACTCTTGTTTTGTAAAATGTCAATTTCAAAAGCATAAAACCCATTCCAAAGACAAAAGCAAATTTTTTTAATCAAACTTGAATACTTGAGGAGAAGATTCCAAGTGAGGTGGTGTTTGTTTTTAAAATGGATCCTTGCAAGTCTCAATGAATCTAACCCTTCAAAGCTAATCCTAAGGGCTTTGAAACTTGGCTTCAGCCCCCTTGTTTAAATTGTTTTCACATTCTAGCCCTCTAATCCTTCTTCTTGTTTCCCTGAATGCCAAAATTGATACTGCTTGACATAGTTAAAGTTTTCTGATTCGGTGCTGAGGAAGCAGCCTTAGAGGTGAACTGTCCACTGTCACCCTGCCGGCAAAGTTACCAAGTTTTACAGCAAAGTTATAAAGTAACAGAAGCAGGAATCTTGGCTGCATCACACATGGGTTGCTCAGCATTGCCTGTTTCACAGTTTTATTCGTGTAATTCTGTCAAATGACATCTGTCCTGAAAGCACGATGGTTTAAGAACTTCAACATTTGATTTCTGTAATTTCAACAGGAAGATAGAAAGACATTATCTTGACCTGGAGGTAGGGAGTCTGTGTGTATTTGTGTACTGCTTACCCTAGCTTCTTGGCAGAAAGCTTGGCATACTTTGAGTAAGTATACCTTTCTAAAACCTGAGCTATGTTTTATTATCCAAGAAATGTTAAATAGTTATACTACTGGTATTCCACGTTAATTTTTATATCAATTGACATGAGGCTCAGTTTATTAAAATGTATTGAAGACCTTCTAGGACCCAAACACTGCACTAAATGGTAGGACTACCTACATGACACAGACAACCTCACTGGCCTCTCCTGAAATGACAGCTGTTCTCATTTCTTTCATTGTTGGTGTTTTCTGATACCCACTGGTAAGTGGAATTGGACAGAGAAACTTCTTCACATTTGAGTCTGTGGAAATTGATGAAAACAAAGCATATTTTCATGACTTAAAAAGGGAGTCTTCGTGTCTTATTAGGGCACTGTCTGTTACTGTGCAGGCACGTTCTTCTGTCTGTGGACCTATTAGTCACATTGGTTTTCCACTAATCAAATTCTAAATGAAATAAAGTTGTGATGCTTGGACTAATTGAGCCTCAAATTTAGCCTACTAAAGTATATCTGAGATACAAAAACCTGTTGCAGTTATTGTACCTCAGATATTTTAATGACTTAAACAATTGCTTGTATGAAATTAACCTGGAACATGGTCATAGTATGTCTTGATGACACATCCTGATACCTTCTTTGTCAGGTTGCCCCATCCATTGTGGTATTTATGACTAAGGAAATTTACTATAGTTAGAAATATACAGGATATTGCTGCCTACAGGATGTTGAACACACTTTGTACAAAACATTTTAAATCATTTTAGAAAAACCATCCTATGATAGCAAAATCAGTCAAAGAAATTGTACTTTGAGCTGAAGAAAAAAGCCGTTTAAACATGGGAGAGAGAAGAAAAGTTTAATCATTATTCTGGTCTGTTATGCAATCCCAGAAGGGACCGATGTTTCTCCTTCAGAGCCCACCCAGCCTTTGGCCAGGGTCCTGTGACACACAGTGGGAATTCACTTCCTATCAGGAAACGCTGTTTTTCAATGTATTATCTTGTTGAGACAACCACAGTGAACAATAGGCTATTAATGTATTAGAACAACAAGTGTCATAACTAAGCCAATATTTGCCTTGTTTTGAGTGTTACACTAAAAAAAAGACTTTGGCTGGGCTTCAGAATACATTTGTGCACTTGAACATCAGTGACTGCTGGACATAAAAGCCATGACAGTTAAAAAGAACAAAGAAGAAAAAGTGCTTTAATAATGGTGATGAACTTTTGCAGGTTTACTGTACTCACTTCCTGTCTACAGACAAGAATAAATTTAATAATTTGAAATACATCTTTCAGGTTTGAAAAATATCCATTTAAAAGTCTGTTTTGAATTTTGGAAGCTACAGCAAGAAACTGACATGAAGAAAAGAAGCTTCCAACTCAAGTTCTCTTATGAAATATTAAACCTTCTTATGAGATATATCACATTCAGTTTTGGGTATTTATATTTAAAATAATTTGATAATACTGCTTTTTAAAAGCTGTTACTTTTAATAATTAGGAAGAAGAAAACTCCTTTTAAGGGGTAGTCAGTGAATATCAAGTCGTTGTGATAAGAGTACAATAAAATTTCAGAGCTGGAAGGTAAACCTAGAGGTCATCTGGTCAAATCACTTCATTTTATACACAAAGAACTTCAGACTTTAGCTGTTCATTGAAATCATCCTTCTACTCTCTTAATCCCAAACTCTGTTTATTAGCAATCCTCAACAGTTCTTGGAAATCTCATATTTTTCTTCTATTTGGCAGTCATCATAAACTAGCTTTTACTGTCGGTTATCTTTCCATGTGGCCATGTTCTAGTTCTCTCCTTGATTAAACTGGAAGGTCACTAAGGGCAGGATCTAGACCTGCCCTTTATATTTCTGTATATCCTTTATGTAACAGTTAATTTAGTGTTTGCTGATTTATTGAATCGTAATTTGGGGAGTTAAGATGACATTTTTATAGTATTTGTGACTGGTCTCAAGCCATAGCACTAAGTACAGATTTTTTAAAATTGCTCTTTTTACACCTTTATACTTTCTTGTGATTACTTTTCAGTCCGCTTAAGACATTTTATATGCCAATCACAATGTTATTTCCTCAGCCCTCTTGGATACCTGGTCATTCTGATCAAAGCATGATTAGCCCAGTCTTCAAGGGTTGCTATGGGTTCCCTGCCTTAAAGTTTATTCTAAAATGAGTAGAGAATGAGATATGAGTCAACAGCCCTACTCACCTCACTCAGTTTAATAAACCCTTATTGAGTCACTTTAAGTGGACAGTAAAGAAAGGAAAATGGTGTTGACCTGTTACTGGAGCAGATACACATACTCAAATAATGCAGAAACAACACAAACTATGACAAAGTGCTTTGGGTACACTAA
This sequence comes from Macrotus californicus, assembly GCA_007922815.1. NCBI lineage: Eukaryota > Metazoa > Chordata > Mammalia > Chiroptera > Phyllostomidae > Macrotus > Macrotus californicus. The sequence continues at coordinate 3,342 of VMDR010013273.1, read as the reverse complement.
GGGGGAGACAAAGGCTAATTCTGACAGAGGAGACTGGGGAAGCCATAATGGCAGGGCGTGGCTTTTGAATTAAGACTGCCAAGTGTGGGTTCAGATTTGGGTGGATGAGGATGAGAAGGGAAAACAGCCCAAGTGTGTGAGAAATAAGGTGAACAAAGCCTCAATCAGGGAAATGGCCTTTGTTTGGGAGAGTCACCATTGTCTTCTATGTCTCTGGGGGATAGTCTTGAAACCTTTTTCATCTTATTTTTAGATCCCAAATTTTAAAAATCCCTAGGCTGATTCTTAAGTATTTTTAAGATAGGGCTCTAGTATGCTTTTTCTTTTCCTTTGAGGGAGGATGTAAGAAAATGGTATTGTGGTATAGTACAGTAGGTAGCCTTGGGCTTCTCCATTGTAATCATGAACCCCAAGGGTTCTAGTATCCATACTACATTTTAGATGTTTGAAAAACACTTTCCCCCACTTTACAACTCTATAGAACCCATTCCAGACAATAGAGATCAAAAGTAGACACAAAATATTTACCAAACTCTGGAGAGCTACTTAAGTGACTTAGCTCCATGAAGATTGCTTTTTACTTGACAATAAAATACTTGATGTAGGCTTTCAGTCCAGCTAAACAAACACTGTAGAGCTAAGCTGTGAGTCTAGTCTTTGTGAGTCTCAGAAAAACAAGAACCCTACTGCAAGCCTGGACTTAAAATATAACAAGCAATTTAAATGGTCCCTTCAGGCATGTGTGAGTGGGCACAAAAAGCTGAGTCATATAGTTTACTCTCTAGTGAATTACCACGAAAGCTTGAAAGAGAAGCATTCTTATTATTTTTTTTAATTTTTATTTATTTATTTTTTAGAGACAGGGGAAGGGAGGGAGAAAGAGAGGGAAAGAAACATGGATCGGTTGCCTCTTATATGCCCACCCTGACCCGGGACCAACCCGCAACCTAGGCATGTGCCCTGACCTGGAATTGAACTGGCAACCTTTCACTTTGTGGTATGATGCCCAACCAACTGAGCCATACCGGTCAGTGCAGCATTCTTGTTATTTAAAAATGGTATAAATGGCCCTAAAGTCTTACGAAAACACATTTTTAAAAATCTGTTGTGTTATGTGTTGTTAACCCTGAATGCATACCTGCCAACCCCTTAAAATCAAGAAATCAGAGCTTGAATCATTAGGTGCTTTTTTATAAAAGTTAACATTTTATTTAATGTATTTTAGCTTCTGAAATTAGTTTATTGCCAAAACCTTTAGTTAAAGGAATTTGTATGTTTTAAACCCTTTTTTACAATGACAGATCATATGCTACTCTAGATAATGTGAAAGGCCTGAATAAGATAAATTGAGGGACCTGGGCAAGTCATACTTTCTTTTGGGACCTGTTTCCTCATTTGGAGAAATGAGGAGGTAGGACTGGATAAAATAGTATCTTATATCCTATTAATCTCTAACACTGTTAAATTTTAAAGGTGCTATTCCTCTTTTGGTTCTAATTAGGTAATATTAGGGAAGACAGTATTTATTTCTAAAGAACTGACTTTGATTCTGCATAGGATTCTGCTATCTATCCACATTGTTATGATGGTAAAATGCCTCCTAAAATAGGTACTTTTAGGATGGAAATTCCATTGGAATGGTATGTTCCATTGAATGGTATGTGTATGAGTTTCCTAAGGCTACCACAGCAAAGTAACAATAACACAGTAACAGCAATGCAAAGTAACAGTGCATGTATTTGTTTCCTAGGGCTATCATAACAAAGGACCACAAAATGAGTGACTGAAAAACAACAGAGACTTCCTCCCTTACAGTTCTTGAAGCCTAAAGTTAAAATTCAGCATGTCAGCAGGGTTGGTTTCTTCTAAGGGCTCTGAGGGAAAAATCGGTTTTATGCGTCTCTTCTAGCTTCCAGTAGTTGCCAGCAGTCCTGGTGTTCTTAGGCTTACGGGTGCATCAGTTCAATCTCTGCATCCATCATGGCTTTTTCCCGTGTGTCTGTCTCCTCTGTGTCCACGTGTCCATATCTCTCTCACTTTTCTTTTGCAAAGACACTAGTCATTGTACAATATTTGGGGCCTCTCTGAATCCAGTATGACCTCATCTTAATGTGATTACAAATTTAGACTATTTTCAAGTAAGATCACATTCTGAGGTAATGACAGATTTTAGGGGACGATTTTAACATAGTGCAGTATATAATAGTGAACTATAGATCCAAAGATGAGTCATTAGAAAAAGCTAGTTTCACAAAAGTGGGTTTTGGGGGTTTTGTTTGTTTGTTTGTGTGTTTTTACAAAAACAGATTTCCAAGGTTGATAAATATCTCTTTTCATGGACTTCCACTTAAAAGTATCATCAGTTTTTCTAAAATGGCAGGTAGTATTTTTTAAAGTGATTTCCAAGTACTATTTTCTGTGCTTTAGGAAGTTGCATTTTTCATGGCTCAATATCAGACTTTCCAGGGGGGGAGGGAGGGAGAGATGAGGTTGCAATAATCTTGACATCCTCCTTACTAGCTAAAGTCTGAAGGTAGGAACTCCTTCAAACCAAACTTCTTTGTGGTAATGATATATTGAATTACCTACAGCTTTTGGATTCACTTTTACAGCCGCATTTTGTAAGTTTTAGCCATAAAAGCCAAGAATCTGATTGGAGTACCTGAAATAGGAGAGCAAGATGAACTCTTGAGACTTCTTGAACTGTTTTCTTTAACATTTTATTGGTATATATTTGTATAGTTTTTAATATAAGGAATGTTACCTAATATATATTGTGCCCTCCCAGCCTCCCTCCTGTCCCTCACTTGTTACGATGACCACATTAGGGATGGACCTATTAGAAGTATGGTCCACAGAAACAAATCAATTTTCTAGTTTGGCCTTTTGGGTGAATGTTTGATTTTACAAAACTCAACTCGTTTTTAATAATGAGCTTTGGAGAATTGTTTCCATATCTTCAGAATTAGGGACCAGAATTTCTTCAGTTCAGAAATCCTTGAGAAATAGATAGATGTGAGATTGGAATTTCAGGGAGTTAAGTTTTCTATATTACTTGTATTCTGATATTCACTTTGGCAAGTTTCCCAGGTTCCTAGAATAGATATGCAGTAATATGTAAATTGAATTTGACCTCAAACATTACTCTCAAGAAAATGTCAAAAGCAAAGGCTTTAAATTTTCATGCTCAGTGCTGGACAAATAATTAAATTGACTGTAGTTCATGAAATACATGAGAGTAATGTTTCTTTTTATTAAAAAAAAAGATTTTGCCCAGAAGGACTGTGTATCAAGTAGTAAAGAACCAAAGCCATAACATATCTCCAGAAATTGAGAGCAATG
>VMDR010013272.1:0-25221 GCA_007922815.1 Macrotus californicus | reverse complement strand
CCTATGAGAACTAAAACAATGAATAAGATGTTGACTTCATGTAGCTTGCACTTGATTTGGGACATACATATATATAAGAATAAATATGGTAGAAAAATACAAGATATTTTTAAACATTTAAAGCACAGATGGTACTATAATGTCATTTCTATTATAAATTACTATAAAATTCAGACACATAAGGCTCATGATTTTTAATACAATGACACCCTTATAGGTCTGCAAGAATGTTTTTAGTAAAATGTGACCCAAAGAACTGATAGTATTAATCTATTCAATGGGATGCATTTATAGCATCCATTTGTATGTAGGACGATATGTATAAAACAAGGAGATTTTAATTTTAGCTTAGTTTATTTTTCTGAAGACAGTTTCCAAGACTACTTAAATCCATGGAGAGACACAAAAAATATATCATTAACATAGAGGGAATTCATATTTTTTTGCTTTCTAAGAAATGTTTCTGATTCACTAATAACTTCCCAATTTATCTAAACATATGTAAAAAGATTTCATTAAAAACGATTTTGTGGTATTATCAAGGATAATGCATTTTGGAATGGATTATTATTTTGGGTTTGAGGAAAGCAATGAGGCTCGATTCAACACTGATAATTTTCTTGGGTCCACACAGAGTCCATTTCTAATCAGCTACTGAAGAAAGATGACCTTGTGCCAAACTGTTTTCTTAATAAATGCAACAGAATATAGCAACAATCAACAGTGGTATAGACATGCCTAAAATATGGTTATTGTGCATGCAAGATAATGGTTTGCAAAACCTGACAACTATTTGTTAGCAAGAAAATACAATGCTTTGGAGGAATGTTCAGTGGATGAACATATTTATAAATTGGGAAATTTTTCAAAGTTCTATCAGGGAACTGTTGTATATTTATGGGTAAACGGTTTAACAAATAGCTGGATGTGATACTTCAAGAGAATCTAAACTCACTTTGGCTATGAGCATTCCTCTTTGGGGTCTTTTTTCATTTTAAGTGACTGACTGTCTAATTAATAGTTATGAGGTTCCATGCCTGGAAAATGTGAACACTGGACATATACATGAGATGTGAGTATATGTCAAAAGCCTGTATACAACTATAAATTAGTACGTCCATTACAAATAACACGATAGCAAGTATTCCTTTTGCAGAGACACAGGGTCTAAGAGTCTGTCCTCCTCACCACCCTTGGTAGCGAGACCCCCACTCTCTCTTTAGATCTGTAAGGTGTGTTGCCTGCACAGCTGTTTTCATATACCTTTGCAAGGCTTCTGACATGTTATCTCAATGACACTGCCGTGACGTTGTCTGGTCCTCAGTCATTTCTACTGGACCTGGAGCCAGAAGGCTCAGCCCTCCACGCAGCCATGGAAGAACCAAGGCTGGTTTCAACATACACATGTAAAAGAGTTTGGAGCAGAGGCTCTGTAGGAAACAGCACAGCAGTGGGAAGCCTTCCCATACAGAAGTTAATCATGGAACTCAAGAGACACTGTCTGTATTTTAACTACATCACAGAATCATATGGTTTCATTTATACAAGTGATCAATTTCAGGGATAGTGGTTTTGAGAATCAGAATAAATTTACAGGCAAATTACTTTAAACTGTGTCTTTGTGATGTAGTAAAGAAGAGCAGACTACTCAAGTAATATGAATTTATATTTGTTGTATGCTTGCTGCTGCTTACACAGTACCAAGGGCTTTACGTAAATTATCTCATTTAACCTTCCAAACGACCCTGCAAGTGAGAAATTCCTATTTCTGTTTCACAGATGAGGAAGCTATAATTTGGAGGGATTACATGCTTGATTCGAAGTCACTTGGCAAGTAAATTGGAGAGCCAGAATTGAAACTAGGTCTGTCTGACCCCAAACCTGAACTTTTAAGGTCATATTCTACTACTTCCTAAGAACCATTAAGAGGGGAAGGGGGAGGGAACAGTAGGGGGAAGGGTTTCCAGGAAACACTATAAAGGACACATGGACATAACCAAGGGGGAGGGTGGGAGCAAGGAAGGGAGGTGGGATTGGCTGGGGTGGGGGGGGAGTGGTGGGGGGAAAATGCAGACAACTGTAAATGAACAACAATAAAGTAATAAAAAAAAAAGAAGTGAGATCTGCAAAAAAAAAAGAGTTGGCTCCAACTTTTAATCAGGTGGTTTAAAAAATTCAATAATTATGCCTATGTGAATGGTCCACCGAAAAATGATGGTTCCAATGCAGAATTTCTGTTGTCTAATGTGGTCCAACAAAGACCCCAAAGTTAGTCCTGTTGGTTCCGGACATCTGACTGAGCAGTAAACAAATGAGGAGTCCAGGAGGGAGAGCTCGGCAGGCCTTAACGGGAAAACGCATGCGGGTCAGCAGGAGTAAATTTATGCCACTTTGACCATGTAGCTTCGGTGTTAGCTGAGATTAATATTTCTAGTGCAATATTAAATGCAGAAAACTTCATTTGCTGGAAAACTGGAAAAGAAATAGGTCAGAAATTTTGAACACTGGGGTTTGTTTTATGAAAGCCAGCTTTTGGAAACTTTAATTTTTTTTAATTACATAAAATTCTGTATTGTTGGAGAATTTCACAATGGCATGTGCTATTTTTAAAATGGAAAAAAAAATTAAGAGTATAATTGAGCAATAACAAAATCCAGGGCTTTTAAAATAGGAGGATAGAAATAGAAGGTCACACATAGTCTGTGTTTGTTTCTATTCTGGTGGAACCTGAGAAATGTATCCATTTGTCTCCTAGGGCTCACAATTTCTTGACTTCCAAGTTACTAATTTACTAAAGGCATACATATGGAATGGATAAATTTACCAAAATGAAAAAAAACAAGTATCACAGATCACATCCTCATGTCAAGGGAACTTATTTAGGAAGCACTAAAGGAGGAACCACCCTGGAGCCCAAAATGATTTTCACTGATGCCTGGGAACAGCTAGACAACTGGGGAGCAGACTGACTGGCTGGACCTAATCATCACACAAGAGGTGAAATTCTCAACTCTTAATTCAGCATTACGACCCCCAGATCCTTGTCAATCATGCAAGGCTATACAAATACCAACACCAAAAGTCTTCTTAAATTGGTATTCATTACATTCACCTATAAAATATTGTGAAAAGGTTGTGTTTTCTTAATATGCTTGTCTGCAGATAAAATCACAACACTTTATTTCAGCTTTCATGTTAATGTCACAGCATCCAAACGCTCCTCAGCATGGTCACTGTCTTTCAACGAGAACCAGTGGTCAGATATAGGAACCCGGGGGACGCCACCGTTTGGGGAGGTGGTCACGACTTCTGGGTGTTGATTTCCTAGGGAAATAAAACCTCTTCTGTGATTTGAAAAGGAAGAAGAAGACAGAACAACTTTTTCAGCATTCGTCCTTGCACCATAGATGAAGTTGGAGGGAGCAGTGATTTAACACAGCAGCTGGAAGCCATGTCATCACAGTGCCCGAAAAACCACAGCCCTTGTGCAAGAGGAGCTACACAGGTGGAGAGCAGGAACAGGGGCCGTGCACAGACACAGAGCCAAATAAGCTGCTGGCTGTCTTCTGGTCTGGGAGGGATGTTAAGCAAAGCAGGAAAGACAAAGCAAAGAGGTGTATCTACTTGAATTTCCCCATGATATCATGAGGAAAAGAAGGAGGGATACTTCTCTAAAGTGGCTGTGCCACGGATGAGGAAGAATGCACACAGAGACAGGCTGGTACCGGGAGCCCTGGCTCAGGAGATGAATCTAAGGTTCACAGTTACCTCTGACGCACGATTACGTGGTGCTTCCATTCCATGCACGAATCTCTTATCACAAATATCACTGAAACACGAGATGAAAGAGCCCCAGCTGGCTCCCCACACTTGCACTTGTGGGAACGCTTCTTACAATGCAGTTTTTAACTATATGAAACAGAATGTTCTCTTAGATAGACAAACTTCCCCATTATGTTGTTATGATAAGCAAAATGCTTAACTACCGAAAACTTTCCAGAAAAAAGAAGTGCACTGTGATACCCGCTCTGTGTAAGAGGAACAGCATTACCTCACTGCTTTAAGTTCCGGCTTCCTTCTACTTATCACGACTGCACATACTTTTTATGGTCCAGCTCTGTAAACCGTGTTAGAAAGTATACATGAAAACTTATTCCAGAGGTAAGATGGAAGCTTACTTAAACCTATCAAACATTTTGTTAGCAATTGATTACCATATGAGATCTACCTTAGAAGAAAGATTATGCTTAACTGAGGGTCCTGGATGTCATTAAAAAATAAAAGTCCTCAGCAATCTGTAGGAGATTAGAGACTTTTAAGGCTCTAAAAAGCAGAAAGAAAAATCAAAAACAGAACTGGAAGCTACCAATAGGGCCTGCAGCTTTTCCCTCTGGTAGGGTCTGCTAAGGTTCTGTCATGTATTGAAGAATAATGATAATGTTAGATGCCCTGTTCAGGTAGATTGAATCATCTGACATCTCTGACCGAGGACATATGAAGATATGTTAAAGTGGTGAAAATAATACTGTGGAGAGCAGAGCAAAAGTGAAACACTTCTGGAGTTTCTGCTTTCTTGTTCTTTTTTGTGGAGGGTGGAGCACTTTCAGAACACATACTGAGTAGAGGTGTGTGTGTGTGTGTGTGTGTGTGTGTGTGTGTGTGTTAGGGCTGGAGGTGGTAGAAAAAAAAGAAAAAATAGAGTTCTCTTTATTTTGTGATTAGCAAAAGGGGAGGGATTTTGTTTGGTTGTTTCTTTTGCTTCATGGCTCAGAATCTGGAAGCTCTCTTATTAGACAACTGAGGAGCTCATTTCGGCAGTTTTAATAACTAGAACAGAAGATTCTCCAGTGTATGTCATAATATACCAAGGTACAAAATGATAACTTGCATAATTTTTACAAATTTGTGTGATTTAGAACAGCATTCTTGACAAGTTGGGGAAGAAAGCACTGAGACTTGAGTTAGATGCCCACAAACAGGAAGCTGGGATCTCTGTGTGAGCAACAACGGTGGGGCCATGGCTGAACTTTCGAAGGGAATGACGGCTTTAAAGACACGAGAGACCGACAGGGGTGTGGGGGGGGGTGGAATGGGAGAAGGGAGTCGGAAGGTACAAACTTCGTTACAAAGCAGGAATGGGAATTAGGTGTGCAGCACGGTGACCGTAGTTCAGCGACTTTCAACCTTCTTTATCTCGTGGCACACATGAGCTAATTACTAAAATTCTGCAGCACACCAAAAACATATCGTGTTTTTCACCCATCTGACAAAAACTTAGGTAGAACTTTGATTCATTCACACCAGACGGCTGTTGCTGTGTTGTCTGTGGTCATTTTTTATTTCACAATTGATCTCAGGAAAAAGAGGGCGGTGCCCCTGACTGGACAGTCAGGTACTGCACGTGTTAAAAGTTCTTGCAGCGCACTGGTTGAAAATCATTGCTAAAGTTAATAATACTGTGCTGCATATTTGAGAGCTGCTAAGAGAGCGGATCACAAAGCTTTCATCACAAGGAAAAAAATTCTGTGTGTGGTGACAGATGTTCACTAGACATGGTGGTGATCACCGTGCTGTAAATGCCAACATCAAATGATTAGGTTGTACACCTGAAACTAATATAGCATTGTGTGTCAATTATGCCTCAATAAAAAAGAGACTGAGAACACCTAAGAAGGACATTTGATGATTTATTTTCAAATACACGCACACTCACATTCACTACATGCAAAGTGCTACTCTAGATATTTGAGCATAAAATAATGCTCAGATAATGATGACTCAAATAACATCCCTATTTGTGTGGACCTTATAATCTAATACAAAATAAAGCATATAGACTCAGAAAGTCTAATTAAAGCACAAAAGTCACATGGCCAAAATACTATGAAAGACAGTTTGCTATATTAGACAATTAATTATCAAATTAGTGTCCAGACCAGAGCTTATTAAATAATCCTGGCTGTGCCACTGAAATTATATAGAAAGGTTTTTAAAAATTAAATGCTTCAGCTCTACCCCAGACCTCCCGCACTAAATTTCCAGGAAGGGCATAGGAGAATGAGGGGTATAAATTCAGAGGAGGGAGAGAAGTTGGGGAGAGAGGAGACCTAGCATTCTGCAGTTCATGGAACTCCCCAGATGACCCTGATGTGGACAGTTGGGCATAACCAAGTAGAGAGCTATCCGAGAATCACTGCTGTGGGTCAGGACGGCACTACTGGGCAAACATATTTCTACCAGTAAATGCGGCACATAAACCAAATGGGCTTTGAGTTACGGCAGATTCTCAGTATTAACCCACACTTTCTCCACCTCCACAATGAGGCTGAGAAATACTAGCCTGGATCATGAGAGGGAGAGCCCACAGCGAGGGTGAATGGCATCATGGAGGGGCAGCTAGCGTTGAGTATCAAAGGCAAGATCTTTCTTGCCCAACGTAGAAGAAGAGAAAAGCTTGCCAGGGAAAAGGAACAGCATATTTTCAGGAAAGTAAAACTGGGCGGGAAACACGATGCATTGAAGAGTTGTTTAGAAGAAAGGGCTCGCGCAGGGGACTGCTGGACTGTAGACGGGATCAGATTCCCTCCTAGGGTTCCACTGTGTTTTTATTACGGAAAAATGTGAACATCAAGTTGAGGCTTTTATAAATCTCAATTCAATAAACTCTATGTTACTTTTGTTTACTCGAGGCACTCAAAAAGCTTAGTTCCTTATTATTTTCATTATAATCTGCACATCTAGGATGCATTCTTGGCTGTGAATTTTTGTTTCTTTTAAATATTCATTAAAGAAGGTTCTAGGTCCTTTAGTGCATTTTATTCAACCCTTGTACTTAGCAGAGAAAAGCCAGGACCACAATGACCTGGTGTTGATGGCATACAGTGTCTGCCCACAAGATGCCTTTGTTCAGAATGCCAGAAAGAAAGAGTAAATTTCCAAGATGATTATCATTGATACTGAAGATTTAAAAGCTCAGGCATATGCAAATGAAGCCAAATACCAATATTATGGTTACCTGAGTGAGTGGTTCCTGGTAAGATCAGGTTGACGTTCCTGTAGAATTTCAAAGATATTGGGTTGGCGCAGAAACGCAACAATCTTGTCATTATAAGCTGAAAAATCAGAAAATATGACATTTAAAAAAATCTGTTAATAGTTTTCTGCAAATAAATCCAAACTTTAAAAAGTCTGTTTTTCTGGTTAATAGTCCTGCTCCTCAAAGTTTGGAGGCACTACAAATGATGAAATTCCAATTTGTGTCTACCCTACTGTATGAGCATTAGACATACGTCAGCACTCACTGAACTCATTTTACGGGCCATGTCTGTTGTCAAGTTGCAAGGTGACAGCACTGAGATTTAGATATTGATCATTTAAATCCCTGCTTACCAAAATCAACTTCATTAGTAACTGTTGGAAGTGGAAAACTATCTTCTGATTAAATATCAGCCATGCAGAGAGGGAAAGAGGCATAACAAGTCATCCAAATGCAACATTTGCTGGCAGCAGCTGCTGCCAAGATGCAGACCATTTTCAGAGTCTACATGGAAATAAATGCCACTCAGCCACACGGAGCGCTTGACAAACCGACTGCACCACACACCAGCATCATCGACTACATTTACATAATATGTTAAAAGAAAAATTTATAGCTCAGTCAAGGCTGCCCAACGTCCACAGAAATTTAAAATAGTTATTTAGAATTTATTAAGGGCTCTTTTAATACCTCTTTTGTCAAGAAAACTAGACTCATCTTGATTATATTTATTTATAATCAGAAATATAGATGTATTTAAACCACAGAACTGAGTGTATGAATTCTCAAACATTAGAAACCCTAGCTCAGTCAACACTCCTGGGTTCATAAATATGACAGAGAAGCATGCCGTCCTGAAACTAACCATAATTTTCTAGTCATTTGCTGATTCACATTTGTATCATGCTCCCATACACATACATATTAGTTAAAAATAAATAAAAAATTTAAAAAAAATTGCTAATATAGAATCCCATTGTCAAATTCAGAATGTCCCTAACTGCACATTTCAGCATATATCAAATATAAAACCACCTTGATAACTGAAATTTGTCAATGGGCTTTTACATTCCAATCAGGCTGAGAGACCAGGTGACTTTTTGAACAAAATTTTTAAAGTACTTTAAAATTCTGTGTACTGTGTTTAGTGTCCTCTTAGTAACAGCATAATAAACATAGACCATTTACTCTGACCCAAGATTTCTTCTTACACAGTGGATGCCGAACTTCTTTAGGACATGGGCATTACATTACATTTCACGGTCAAAATTTTCTTTAAAAAAAAAACAGTAAAAATTTTAAAGAAAAAGCAGACAAAAGGAGAGCTGTTCGAAAGTAAGACAGAACAGGGAGCCCACAGAGCGCTCCCCTCCCCAGTCTGGGTCCACTTCACCTGTCTAAGGGCCTCCGGGTTTGACAACTGACCTACTTCAACTTCATCATTTCAATAACAACTCAAGTTGTCAGGCCTATCTGCCCATATTTGTTTTTATTTTATAATTTTGCTGCAAAATTTGCTACAAAAAACCCTTAGGAATGTGCCATCATTGCTTCCTTATTTTGTGAGGCTACTGCAGGCTCACACACCACTGAAATACTTAATTGGAAATGACCACATAATAGAGTTGCCTTAACAACTTATTTTCCTTTAACTTCAACAATCTAATGTAAAAGCTCTACTCAGAAAAGGTGGAATAGTATTTAAAAATCTCTTCCTATGGGAGTTTGTAAGACGCAAGTACTTTAAAATTCAAATCAATTTCTTGGGGATAATGAAAGAGTTTCTCAGTATAGGGCCAAAGCAGCAGGCTGAGATGGGGAAGCCTCGGCATGGAATGCACAGTACACGCTGACGTGCAAAGCAAACATAAGGATTTCTGGAAAGTGATGACATACCCACTGGAACCATGTCCTGGTACTGTGGCCTACTGACGGTGTTGAACGTACTTGATGGCCTGGGAAGAACTGGTGGCCCTGCGTGTCGAGAATCTTCTCCTACCTGTAACACAAACATCATTTATGTTCTGTACCAAGACCAGGAGTGCTTTATATCAGCACCCAAGTTAAGTCTCCAAATACCTGACAACGAACATCAGTAAGTTCCAACCAACCAGAACAGATGCCAGCGGAGGAGCTGACACAGGATTCTCAAAAGCTCCACTTTTCTTGCTGAATTGGGAAGGGGGGCTGTTGGGGCATCCAAGCCCTTGACAGGGGCAGGGGCAGTGACTATCTACCATGTGGTATCGGAGTAGTTCCATATGCTTACAATTACTGGGGCTGTGGAAGCGAAACAGCAGACCTGTTCATCAGGAATAACTTCTGCCTTGACAGAACACAAACCTGCAACAGTACACTCAGAGGAAAGACCTGGGTGGTACAAAATACATCAAGGAAGTGCCAGGCTATACCTTCCTTTGGCCAAGACAGGCCAAGGAATCCCCTGCCTCGGCAGAAGAGGGATTGAAGGGCAGCAGTCTTCATGTGGGTTTCTCAGTGGGTATATTATCTCCTCCGAAGCAATTTTTCTTGCCCATTAGAGCACCCAGTACAACAGCCCATTCTGGTTTGAACCTCCCACACCAGGGAGCTAATCATAGCAGGTGTGGAGGAGCTAACTAGGGTTGCCCTGACCTGAATTATTTATGGTGCCTATTATAGATTTAAAAACTCGTATCTACAAGAAGACAAACAAAAAAATTCTGACCAAAAAACTCTAACACTGCTTTAGCTTCTGTTTTAGCATCTTTCCCCTCTCCCCATACTACAGAAATCTTTTAATACAGCAGAACAGTAGGATGAGAGAGTAAGAGCACGAAAGGCAAAATAACATACTGGATTTGTAAGTTGGTACTTTTAAAATAGAGCTTCTACTTCCACCCGTTCAAATCTTCACAGCCATTTTACCATATTGCATCAGTAAGGTGTTTGCTGAAGGTCTTTCTAAAGGCCCCAACACTGGAAATGTCATCCCCACCCTACATGGCTTGCTTATTCTTCAAAAATGCTTGCACTCATTCAAAGTGCCGTTCACACAGTCCCTCCTTGGTGAAGACGTCTCTTCCCTTCACGCTGAGATTCAATGTGACCTCCCTGAGCTCCCCCAGCACCCGGTGTATGTTTCTAAAGCAGATGCCATTATTGACAGTTTATAAAGAATTTTTCACTCATATGTTTCATCTGTATTATGGTTAGTTTCATACATTCTCTCCTGAATAAGAACACAGGGCAGAAACATATGTTATTTATCTGTATCACTCACAACAAACACCGTGTTGCTACACTGCAGGTGTTCAGTATGTATTAATCTGTTGGACGGAAGAGATACCAGAATTTCTACTACCTGGAGTATTTGCTAAATGTGTAGAGTGGCTGGAAAGACTCATCAGTGTCACAAAAGTTTCTCACCCTGCTTCTTGTGAGTTGTTGTTGGCCCTGAGGAAGGAAGTCAGCCACTCTCTGGGGAGATTCAATCACTAACTACCTCTTGTTAGATTAGTCACAGAAGTTATCATCTCAAACCACCTACATATACTTTCCCTCCTGTCAGTACGCTTCTCTGTGTCATCGTTTCCCAGACCAGCCAAAGGTCATCTCGCTGACACCCTGCTTCTTCAAACCAGACCATCAGTGGGCAAGCCCTGAAAGATGAGCGTACTGCTGCGGGACGTGCCCACTCCGACTGCTGTGCCAAGAAGTACGCCCCCCCTCAGAGGTTAACAGCACTAGCCCCAAATGCTCAGTCTTTATGGGGCATCTCTCTTCCACTGCTCAGTTTCCAGCGATGCAATGAACTCTTCATTCAAATTGCAATGTGCACCTTAGGACCCCCCTCCCACAACAGGCTCCTGACTTCTAGATCATGAAAACAGTTCAAGTTCTGAGGCAGAGGGGTTGAAAGAAAATGTACATACAGCTATTAATCTCATGCGTGTAGCCCTAACCAGACTGAACAGTCAGCTTCGTACTATGAGGTCAAGAGAAGACAAGTGGCTAAAGTGCACTGGCCACGTGATAAAGTCAGGCAGGACCCTAATTATGCCACATGTCATGCACACAGTCCAAAGGTGAGAGGTCTGCTCTGCTTTCAGGTGAATGCTGTTAGCATCACCCACTTCACCACCAATGGTTCATATGACAGCAGGTAAGGCTTTACTAGGAGCTCATAAAACACACATATTTTTGTGGATACCTCATCTTGCAGATTTATATATCACTTTTATGTGAGCTTCTCACGTACACTCTTCTGTGTTTGCACTTACAACCAGCAAACACACACGGTGTATTAGAGCAAGTATGTAAATGATGAGGGCAAATTCCCAGAGTGGAATTTTGATGTATCAAATTCAGTTATTTATTGCAGTCGTAATTTTTCTTATAATAGGAGCTACAAAAATATTTGACCTACCATATAATACTGTATGCACACAGATGTGGAAAGGGCATGCAGGAAACGAATCTTAATTAAATATCTAAGGGAATTATGTGAAACAATGTCTATTAAGTGATGATGTATATTCAAAGCATAAGTCCATATAAGGACAAAAAATTTGCCCTACAACGTTTCTTGAGCCTTTAAAGAAAAAGAGAAACAGCGAGAGATAGATAACTTCTTTTTTCTTGAGGGTTTTTTTTGTTGTCTTGTTGTTGTTGTTAGGCTATTAGAGAGCCCTCATGTGGTTACCAGGGGTCACTGTCATCTAGCAATGCAGAGCACAACAGAGGTTTCGGTGATTCTTTACTAAATTTAGTAAACTCCACCTGTTTTTCTCTGGGCACTCAGAGTATGCAACTCAACTTTCAAATATAGCTTAATTTAAAAGAATACTAGTGAGAATGCCATAATCCCATAGGCTTGGTCAAAGATTTTAATCTGATCCACCACGCCTCACTTAAGAAACTTCCCTGTATTTTACTGAATCTTAGCCCACTAAAAGTTACATTCATTTCTTCCTATGAAGCTGCTGTTGGGTGTGCAAAAGGGCTCGTCATCCCCTCTTAAACATTTTATTACATCATGAATTCTCTCTCACCATCCTCTGACTTTAAGAAAATCTCTAATTTCTCCCATCTTTCCTCATATATCCTGCCTTTTAAATTTGCCATTTACACTCTAGGTGTTTCCAAAGAAATCCTGTCAACCCTCCAGCGCTTTCCAGTCTCCAAATGATCATCTCTACAACCAACGAGAAAAACCAAACAGTAATGAGCAGCCAGCACAACCCCACACATCCCGCATCCCTGCGGCTGCCAGCAGCCACAGGTGAGCAGCCTGGCGGGCCAGTGACTCACCTCGCCTGCGCTGTGGCTGCGCTGCCTCGTCAGGTGCTGCCGATGGACCAGCGCGCTCGTGGGTCGACTGCTCTGAAGTGGGAGCCGGGGGTCGATGAAAGTGGTGGTGCGGGAGTTGTGGTCCACAAAAAATGCCTAGGGAACAATCCACTCAGTGGTCAATATATGCCCCAGACGGTCTTAGCAGACCTGTCATTTCACACATTCAGGATAAGGCCCATTGCTGAGTAATGATCTTAGCTGCATTTTCTCCTCATTTTAAATTTAGGGGGAATTTCTCTTTACCCCCGCCCCAAAAAGACCAAAACAGAGAAAGCCATGCTTAAACTGGATCCAGAATGAAGAGAGCAGGAAGGAACGTTATCTTGGTTTTTAGGAAATACTCTTAAGAGACAGTCATCAAAGATATGATCTTAGAAGTCATATGAGTGGCCATTCGGGCTTCTCTTAACTGATGCTCTTTAAGCTCTTACTGCTATCCAAAATTATTCCAAAGTCCTGACCACCTGACACTTCAGACATCATTGGCCTGGCCTCCCTTCTCCTGTGCACTCAGTCAGCCACCAAATGCCCCCTATTTTCCTGTTGTGGTGTCTCCTCCTGATGTCCCGCCCCAGCCTGACTTCCATCCCATTATTTCAGGGCTTTCTCTTGTGCATGTAGGTGTCAACGGTTTCTCAGTTTTCCCACACTTCTTCCCTTATTGATTTACCTGACACCTCAGATCAGAATTGTTCTTTCTACGTGCTTTGATTGCATCACTGCTCCAAACCAAAGCCTCTACTGGCTCCCCATTATCTACAGAAAAAACATTTCACTCTTAGGTCAGTTTTCCAAGACTTTAAACTCCCCTTCCTTCTTGCCTTCCAGTTTAGTCATCAATCACACATTCATACAAATTGTACCAGCTACGACGACTCTGGCCAAGCCACTTACGTTCTATCTATAGATTTCTTATATAAACATGTCTCCTCATTCATAATAACCATTTCTCCCCCCATCATGTAATAAGATAAAGGAAACCATGTCTATTGTGTTTACCGCAAAATCTCTGATGATATGAAATCGTGAATGAGCACACACCCCTTCCCTCTAAGTTGCAGTAAGGATGGTATACAAGGTTAGAGAAGCCTCCTTTCTAACTCTTTTTATTTAATCCTAAAGCTCTACACAAGGGCTATTTATCATCATCTTTAGGAGTTAAATGGTATAAGTTTTCAAAGTAAAATTCACTGAAGGTAATAATGAAGCCCATCATCTCAAGGACAATTAGAAAATACAAGTTTTCCATGATCAGATAAAGTTAATTAGGCCATCAAAGATAAAAGGGACTAATAGGAGAGCCAAGAGACTCATTACCTATAAATCAAGTGTCAGGACACATGATACAGCCCAAGGAGCCCGAGGAAAAAAAGAACCGACTTCTCAAACTGGTGGAGCTCAGTTAACAAAAAGTACCTTAAACACTAGGAATGAATACATCTAGGCAATGGCGCACTTATGCCTACCAAAAAGAACCCCCTCCCATTATGGAACAAAATGTTTCTGCATATACATAATCAGAAAATGGGGAAAATAATTTGTAGGTAGTTTCCAAATAGGAAAAAATGACTTTTCTGTAAAGAAGTAACTTTAAGCAGTAGATGCACTAAAAAACAAAGCAGAGAAACAGACGGAAAAGGAATCCTTGCCAGTGCTTTCTCTCCACATCCGATTTCCTCGAAACAAAGGCTGAATAAATGGAAGTCTTGTAGGCGATAGTGTCGCCAGCCTCATGTCCCTGGGAAACGCTCTTTTTATCCTAACTTGTCAGGTGGAACACCTTTCTTCCCTGGTCTTGTAAAAAACACACTAAAGATAAACCTTACACGGGCTTGCACTGGCAGACTCCGGTCCAAATGTCACAGCTGGCCCCCAGTTGGTTTGGGTTTCTAATGTACTTGTATATTATTTCTGCCACTACACAAAATGTCATAAAATAGGAACTAAATTATTTTTTACAATTGGACACTTCAAAATAATATTATAGTCAACTATGTATTTACTTTATGTAAATTTAGATTAAGCTTTTAGTACTAAAACAGTAACATAAACCATGCTGTTTAAGGGAAAACTATAAGGAGTACTAAAATAGAATTGCCTATTTACTCTACCTAATTTCTTGGGAATGTTTTGAAGGAGTGGGTGGCCATTTAGAGGTAACCATGATGCGCCTGTAATTATAAGGACAAATGGGTGTGCACATCTAGGTCAGCTGTGATTCACAGGCAATGTCGCAGTCTAATTTGATGTTGAGAGGCTTGTCTAAAATCCATTCTCTAAAGAATTGCTCTGTAAATGCCTTGAGGGTAGGGACTCTTTCTTACTCACTCTGTTATCACCAGTAGTTTTTAGGGCTGCGTCTCGGAGAGTGCTCAGAAAATAATCAAGTGCCCAAAAATTCTAACAGGTTGACTCCTGACCAAAATACAAAAAGACAACTCACAATGAATTAATCAAGTATTAAAAGTCACTTTTTTTACTAAGCATAAAAACACTTAAAGATTTGAAAGAAATAAATGAGGGTGTGTGTGAGTGTTGAGTGAAAGGGGTAAAGAGCTAAAGACTAGAACCACAAATGAGACAGAAGGTTTTACAGCATCCCATCGCAGACATGAATAAACGACCAGGCTTACACTTGAGAAGTGGAAAGCTAAGTACTGATTAATTGCTTGGGATCTGGGAAGACAAGTCTGGTTCTGAGCTCCAGCTCCACCACTTACAGGCATAACCTTAGGCAAAACTTAACTTTTTTTTAAACAGCAATTTCTTGTCTGTTATATGGGAATAATAACACCTACATCAAAGAAAGGTTACATAAGATGGTTCATATACATTTTTGAAGATACTGCCTGTGATTCCTTAAATGTGAGTTACTATTTTTATTACTAATAATAGTTTTAACTTTTAAGACATTTTTCTAAGGATCACGATGTTTCTTGCTACAGTCCTTATACAAGGCTTAAAAAAATGAAGAACCAGTGAAACTAGACTTCCCAGGCTCCTTGTAGGTGTGTGTGACCCAGATGAGGTTATGAGTAATGAGGTACAAACAGAGTGTCACATAGTTATTCTAGAAAACCCCCTTATTCAAGGCAATTTTATAAGGTTAAGTCCTGCTTCTGTCCTTCATACATTCTGCTCCCTGAAACAAGGGTGTAATTGCCGGCTCTCCGGCAGCCATGTTGAACCATGAAGATACAGATAGCTGAGCAAAAAGCTGGAAGGAGCCTGGGCTCTCACTACATGAAGAACCACCTTAAAAGTCCTAGGCTTTCTATCTCTGAACTTCTTTATGTGACAGAATAAAATCCTGTGTATTAAACCTCAGAAGGGTCTCTGTTACAACCCAAATCCTAACTGACACACTGAAGCCTCAGCACTACAGAGGAAACGTAGTCTTCCTAAAACTGAAAGCACAGAAGAACATATAAGCCAGCAACTACCATTATAAGGAAGGATTTCTATTATTTGATAAATGATGACATCTCATTATCATTCACTTTTAACACAAAAGTAGCTGCGGTAACAGCTCCAGATTTAAGTGACACGCATATTTGGGAACCTATAGCTGGGATTTGAACCCATCTTTCTGTCTGACTCCAAAGCCCAATGAGCTGCACCTATTTCCCCTCTCTCTCCTTTTCATGTATCTTCTCTTTCCATTCTGCTTTCTGTCTCCTGTCTTCTCTTTTTTATGTTCTTCTTACTCCCCTGACACCTCATAGTACTTCATTTTCGAAAAGCATTGAAGTGCTTTTTGAATTCGGTGGGCAATAAGAGCCACTCACAGCACTGGGCCTTACTACAGCTTCAACACCGAAAAGGCTGCTCCTGAGCCAGACGGCAAACTGCGTGCACTCCACATGACTCGGCCGCTAACCTGTCGGAGGCACGGCTATGGGTGGGGAGCAGGTGCTGTTTGTATCCCACTGGGGGTTCGGTCTCAGAGTCAGAGTGGAATGTGTATATTGTTTACACATGCTTTTTAAGTCTGCCAAGTACTTGGGAGAAAGGTCTTGATTCAGACCTCTATCAAAGCCACATAGCTAGAGCACGAACAGAATGCAGCACGAAGGGGCAATTCCTCGGCAAGCTTTCTGGCTCTCTTCCGCCCATTGTGTGACCTTAGACAGGTGTCCTCGGTGCTCTGCTTTATCCTAATAAAGGGAACTATTCAGGTCACCGATAAGTTGTGAAAAATGTATTCTACTTTAAAGTGGAGAGGAAAGCACAGAGAAATTACTGTGCAAATTTTAGGCTTGCCATTTCTATTTCTGACACACCAATCAATTATGTCAGAAAAGTAGATCACTTTCCCACAGGATACCCTAACTAGTTCAAGCCAGTAATGAAGCTGACCTAGTCCTTTCCCCCCCCCCCCCAATTTGGGTCACATTTTATGTCAGCATTATTTAATAGCCTGACTTTATTTATGAAAGTATCTAACATGTATCAATAAGACTGTCCTGATAAACAGCCTGTGGAGAATATAGACTCCACGATAAAAGCAACTGTATGGAAAAAAAGAGTCTTTTTCAGATTAGCCACTAGCAAAGCCAATTTGAACGACACAGATTCCCTACTGTTAACTTTCATTAAAGAAATCCACTCAAGCTTCACAGTGCTGGACCAACTGAGACCAACAACACAGTTGAAAACTCAAAGGAATGCAAATACACAAACTTCAATCTCATTTTAAAAACTTCTACCCTTTCACTGCTTCCGGGCATGATCAGAGTCAGGAAATACCGGCTGGTTGGAGCCAAGTGGTATGTTAGTGAGGCCAAACAAAATACACTTCTCTCTTTACACAATTCTTTTTTTTTAAAGGTTCTATTATTTTAAGGGGAAAAAAAAAAGGCCATCAATATTTGTGAAGAAATACCAGCCTCAAGCTCAACAAATCTAAGTTACAGAAGTCTGAAATTTTTCCCATTTCACATTCTGCCAAACCAGAAATCCATAAGGAAAGACCGTGTAAAGAAAAATGACAAAAAGCACTTGTCATCACGGTACAGAAAGACTGAGCATCAGTCTTCCTACCTTTCCTTCTCTGAGGAGCTATGGAAACCCTGAAGGAACCACAACTTGTAAGTTAGAGATGCTGAGTAATGAGTCTGTTCTAACTTCTGGCATTTCAACTCGACAAAGTCCTAGGAAAGTTCAAAAAAAGTTGAGTGCGATCTAATTTTTGTAAACATTGTTATTTACTCACACGTTCTCTCCCTTCCAAAATAAAAGTTTCTTCTCAGCTCCGGGATCCCTGCCTAGTATCTCCCTAAGAATAAGGAATTAGATGCCATTTTAGACTCTGTATGATATCCCAAACAGAACCATTACCAATAATAGAGATGAAAAAGGCTTAATGATACAGTTCATGATAAGTAAAAAATAGTCATGCTGACATTTCCCACCACTTGGTTCATTTGAAGAGTGAGTGGTCCCAAACACTTCATGATATCTGAATCAGTCACAAAAAAGTTAAAGAAGGTTGCTTTTTCACACTGCTAAGGTCAGAGAGCTAAAGTTGCTAGGAGAGAAAACAGGATTCATGGTACTTAAGCCAGAGTTCTGGAAACAGCTGGTTGCTTAGTAGATGTGGCTAAGGGCGCTATCCACCAACCCTTGAGATGTAAAAAATGTTAGCTAAAGGAGAGAGAGCTTATGTGTTGAGAGTGGAGGTATTTAGGTGTTGGAAATATTACAGGAGAGTCAGAGGTATGCTGGAGATAGCCTGTACAGGCTCATGAGAGCTGGTGAGAAATTTTAAGGCATTCTGTGGGCTGGCTGACAATGATGCTGGCAGCCTGAAACTGGCTGTGGTGGAAGAATTTACACCATGGAAAATGGAAAATGCTGCGCATTAGCCCTCTTCCAGACCTGCCCTGGAGAGCTGGCTGCTAAACGTTCACCAGCACATCACCACAGAAGACTGAGAATGGAGTTCTCCAAATCAGCCCATTTTAGGTAAAGGCCATAGCCATGAAATTTTAAAATGGCATATTATATGGGAAAAAAAAGATCCACTGCAAGTCATGAAGACAATTGTTTAAAAATGTAAGTAAGGCAAAGGCCATCTCCATATTTGGGCAATTCCTTCAAAATTCTATGAGTCTAGCATTTTACTCAGAAATATATTCACAAAATCAATCTCTGCTCTATTCTCTCAATCAGAAAGGTACCCTGCCCCTGAAAGATTCTTTCCCTTTGTCTTCTATGTGTATTTATGGGGATTATTATTTATCTAACACTCCTTTAGCCCCTTAAAATGAGCAAGAGATTGTCGAGGAGCCGTGTGCTATGTATACATTTAGAGTGCAATTCCACCTCCACCTGGGTCGCAGCGTAACATGAGGTGATGAAATCAGCTAACCACCACAAAGAGCGATTGGGTGTTTCAAAGCAATTGAAGAGACGTGTCACAAAAATAACAAATACAGTGGTTAAATTGCAAAAAAAAAAAGAAAGCGACCATATTTTTCTAAGTGCTGCCCTTATCCTGCTGAGACTGTTGGTATTCACTTGAGACCTCATGATATTCAGTGGCATTCTACTCATCGAGATGAACGTGATCCAATAAATGGTGGCCGTCAGCTTCATGCGGGAGGAGCCAGAGCCTGTGTCATCCCCGCGGCAATGTGTGCAGCCACACGGGCTATTCAGGTCTGGAGAAATGAGCATCCTCACGTAAGCTTAGACTGTGGTCACTTCCACTGTACAAATATTTGTTCTCTTCTAAAAATCTATCCACATAACCATAACTGCCACTTGTCGTGTTCATCAGAGTTGGGTATTTGGACCATTCTGATACATCCAAAGTCTCAAGCTCCTGGAGTTACAAAGCTTGGACATAGATAACAGATGTCAATTTAGCTGGAATTGTTTTTTGTAGGGAAAAAACATAAGGAACTATGGGGAAGGATATTTCATTTTAAAATAAGATGGTTACTGTTTGACATTTTCATTTAAAAAGAAAACATGAAGTATTTGATATATATCATTTCTAAGCTCACTGTTTCTTAGTATTTCATTTTAGGCCCAAGTAGGATGATCTGGGGGGAAAAATATCCGGTGTCAATCTGTTCTGAGAGTGCAAAACAAAGAGGCAGGAGAGAGAAAAAAGTTAGGCTACATTTAACATCTAAAAGGGAAATCAAATATAACACTTTTTCCAAAAAAATTAAACCAAATGCTAAACCCATGATGTGAACTTAAAAATAAACTTCATAGTATTTTTCTAATGATCCACTTTTACATCATTCTCTCAGTCATCCATAACTCTCTGCAATGGACCTTCCATTGATTTTATTTCATTGATATGGGTCTGTGATGGTTAATTTTATGTGTCAACTTTACTGGACCATGGGGTGCCCAGACATTTGGCCAAACATGACTCTAGGTGTGTCTGTGATATGCGGATAAGATTAATATATGAATCAGTAGACTGGTTAAGCAGACTGCCCTCCCTAATGAGGGTGGGCCTCATCCAATCAGTTGAAGAACTGAATCAAACCAAAAGGCTTAGCAGAAGGAACTACTTTGGCCCAAATGCTTGAACTGGGACATCAGAGTTTTCTGACCTTCAGGCTCGGACTGAAACATGGTCTCTTCTTGGGTCTGGAGCCTGCCCGCTTTGGATCAAAACTTACATCATCAGCTGTTTTTGTATGTGTGTGTGTGTGTGTGTGTATGTGTGTAGCTAGTACATTCTCTTGAAATTTGCCCATGGCTTCTTCATGGGAACCAAACACACCCACCTGATGTGTTCCTATTTCCACACCTTTTGGTTGGATGTTTTTCCATAATCTCTTTTTATCAAAATCCTACTCATCATTGAAAGTTCAGTTCAAATCCTATCTTTGCTATGAAAACTTTCTGGGTATCTCATGCCAGAACTAAGTCAATCTGCACTGGACCCTTGCAAACCCTATACCAGTGTGTGGGGCACATGCTTTTATAGCCCAATGAGCGGCATTAAGAGTAAAACAGTCTGGGAGAGGGGTGTTTGGTGGCTTTACACAGGAAGTGTATGATTCTGTGCCAATGTGGAGATCTGATTCCAGATCCAGTTCTCAAGAGAAAGTTAGTTATTTTAGAAACTCTGCTTCATGACCATGGCTGACTGAGACTGTAACCCCCAGACCAGAAGGCCACTGATCTGGGAGGAGAACAAATCCCCCAGAATGAGCACAACAACAGAGCACTCATGGTGGGACACAGAAGCCACTCTGGGTGGTTACACAGCTTTAAGGCAGGAGCAAACACCCGAGGGCAGACACTTCTGCAGTGGTTGTGAACAATGTGGACAGCAAAGACCAAGAACAACAAAAGGAACCCTACTTTGCAAAAACCATGCTGTTGTACCACCATGTTTAAGGGTGACCAGCAGTTCAGTAAGAGATGGAAAGGGCACTCATTAACCCACAGGGCATCCTTTATAAAACCATACGGACTTAGAGTAAGGATTCAGCCACTGACAACAAATCTTTATCATTTTTATAAAATTCAAAATTCATGACACTTTTTAGTTATTGATCTATATAGATCCTTACTTCTACCTAACCATTCAAATCAAGATTTTGGTGAGTTGGGTAACAATGACCAAGTCAGCAGCACTCCTGGCAAAAATAAATAAAATAAAACAGTCCATTTTATTTTGTAGGTATTTTATATATTCCACATCTTTGCTTTCCCCAAACTAAATCATAAACTTGTAGAGGTTTTTATTGTATAGCTTTTATGTTTTACATAATAAGTCAATATTACATCAACTACTGAATAAATTGTGACTATAATCCTAATTTTTTCCATTTGTAACCCCTCTATTATTTATGTAGCTGGACAGGACAGGTTACTAACCCTCACTTTAGAGAAAGCTGCGGTTCATGGAGGTCAGATCAGATGGTGATGGATCCAGAAATCCTGACCCCACTGTGGCATTCTCAAATTAATTTCATTAAATTAACAATGGCAGGGAAGGAGGGAAGGAGAGAGGAAGGGAGGAAGGGAGGGAGGGAGGGAGGGAGGAAGGAAGGGATGGAACTCCTAATAACATTTGGTTTTCTTATTAAACCCCATATTTGTCTCCCAGATATACATATTACCCCCATGAGCACATATTAATGATCAAACCCAGCCAAGAGCCAGATCATTTAAAACAAGTCACATTTTAATACTACTGATTTCTGGCAAAAACATGAAGTGTCTATATCAACACTATAGCCCAGATCCCAAATTACCCTTGATTTTCACACTCCTGAGAGTGTACAAAAATTTAAGAATTATGACAATTGGAAGCAAGTAGAATTTTTTTTTGTACTGGGCCACTTTCTTTGCTTATATGTTTTGTTTTAAAATGAGGTAAGTCAAAATGTGTCTCTATGTTAAATGAAAATCCTAGGTCTTCGATCCAACAAACACATCAATGTTGACCAACGAGGACCTGCATAAAATAAAACTTGGCTTAATTGCCAGTCCCATCATTAGAGAATCAAAATAATTAAGGAAATCAAGTAATGGCACAAAATGCTGATTAAAACACACTATGAAATGTTGAACAAGAGACCTTTCCAAATATAAATAAAAGCAAAAAAAAAAAAAACACCTTACGTACTTGATGTCAAAACCAGTTCGGAACCATATCGGCTAACCTTCAAGATAGAAGAATCAGGATTCTACAGAATCTAGGAGCTAAAAGGGGAATTCTGGCCTTCCTCTAATCGAACTTACTAATTTTTTAAAATAGCTTTATTGGTATATAACTCAGATATAATACAAGTCACCCATTTAAAGTGTGCAATTGACTGTTTTTTAGTATACACAGCATTGAGCAGCCAACAGTGTAACCTAATTTTAAAACATCTTTCCCCCACTGCAGAAAAAGAAGCCATGTACTCATTAGCATCTGCTCAGCTTCCCACCTGTAACCCAAGGAAACCAGAAATCTGCTTTCTGTCTGTAGATTTGCCTATTCTAGACATATCACATGCACGGAATCATACAATAGGTGATCTTTGTAATTAGTTTCTTTTACTTACCAATAATTTTTTAAGGTTTATCCATGTTGTATCAGTCACTCCTTTGTACTGTCAAATAACATTCCACTGTCTGGATCTACCACACTTATTTATCCATTTATCAGTTAATAGGCATTTGGGTTGTTTCCACACTTTAGCTATTAAGAATAATGAATGCTACTATGAACATCTGTGTACAGGTTTCTGTGTGAAAGTATATGTTCATTTATCTTGGGTATATACCTAGTTGTGGAATTGCTGGATCATGTGGCAACTCTTTGTATAACATTTCTTTAAGAACTGTCAAACCATTTCCAAATGGCTTCACTGTTTTAACATTCCCACCAGCAAGAGGTGAGGGTTTTAATTTCTCCATATCCTTGAAAACATTTACTATTTCTAGATTTGTTTTGTTTCATGGCCAATCAAGTGGGCCTCATTATGCTTTTGATTTGCATTTTCCTAACAACTAATAATATCAATAAGAAAGAACAGTCTTATGTGAGAACAGCCATATGTGAGAAATCTACAGCCAACATCATACTCAATGGGCAAAAATTAAAAGCTTTCCCCTTAACATCAGGAACAAGACAAGGGTGCCCACTTTTACACTTTTATTCAACATAGTACTGGAGGTCCTAGCCACAGTGCTCAGACAATAAAAAGAAATAAAAGGCATCCAAACTGGAAAGGAGGAAGTAAAACTGTCACTATTTGCAGATGACATGATAGTGTACACAGAAAATCCTATAGACTCCACCCAAAAACTACTCGACCTAATAAGTGAACTTGGCAAACTAGCAGGATACCAAGTCAATAGTCAGACATCAAGGCATTTTTGTATACCAATAATGAAAAATCAGAAAGAGAAACTGGGTGGGGGGGATCTCATTTACTATAGCAACAAGAAGAATAAAGTACCTAGGAATAAACTTAACTTAAACTTAGCCTCCTTAACCTAGGAATAAACAAAGAGGTAAAAGACCTGTACTCAGAAAACTACAGAACATTGAAGAAAGAAATCAAGGAAGATAAATAAATGGAAGCATATACTGTGTTTATGGATAGGAAGAACTAACACTATTAAAATGTGTATACTACCCAAAGAAATCTATAGATTTAACACAATTCCTATTAAATACCAATGGCATATTTAGCAGATCTAGAACAAATATTTCAAAAATTTATAAGGAACCAAAGGAAAAAAAGAGCCCAAATAGCCTCAGCAATCTTGAGAAAGAAGAACAAAGCAAGAAGGATCACAATACCTGACATCAAACTATACTACAAGGCCACTGTAATCAAAACAATCTGGTACTGACGTAAGAACAGACACATCGATCAATGGAACAGAATAGAAAACCCAGAAATAAACCTATGTCTCTATGGTCAATTAATATTTGACAAAAGGGGCATGAGCATACAATGGAGTAAAAATAGCCTCTTCAATAAATGGTGTTGGGAGAACTGGACTGGTACATGTAAAAATAAAAAGAAATGAGACCACCAACTCACACCATACACAGAATAAACTCAAAAGAGATAAAAAGACAAATATAAGTCATGACACCATAAAAGTCTTGGATGAAAACATAGGCAGTAAAATTTCAGATATCTCACGTAGCAATATTTTTCCTGATATATCTCCTAGGGCAAGGAAAAAATAAACAAATGGAACTATATCAAATTAAAAAGCTTCTGCATGGCTAAAGAAACCATCAAAATGAAAAGCAAACCAACCATATGGGAGAACATATTTGCCGATGATACATCAGACAAGGGTGTGATCTCCAAAATATACAAAGAACTCATATGACTCAACACCAGGAAGACACACAATCCAATTTAAAAAAATGGACAAAGGACCTATATAGACACTTCTTCAAGGAGGACATACAGAGGGCCCATAGACAAATGAAAAGATGCTCAACATCACTAGCCATCAGAGAGATGCAAATTAACACCACAATGAGATATTACCTCACACCGGTCAGGATGGCCATCATAAACAAATCAACAAACAACAAGTGTTGGAGAGGTTGTGGACAAAAGGGAACCCTAGTGCACTGGTGGTGGGAATACAGACTGGTACAGCCACTGTGGAAAACAGTATGGAATTTCCTCAAAAAACTAAAGATGGAACTGCCTTTTGACCCAGCAATTCCACAGCTGGGACTATATCCTAGGAATCCTGAAACACCAATTCAAAAGAACCTATGCACCCCAATGTTCATAGCAGCACTGTTTACAATAGCCAAGTGCTGGAAACAGCCTAAGTGCCCATCAGTAGACGAGTGGACCAGAAACTGTGGTACATTTACACAATGGAGTACTATGCAGGAGAAAGAAGGAATGCCCACCTTTCACAACAGCATGGATGGAACTGCAGGGCACTATGCTAAGTGAAATAAGCCAGTCGTTGAAAGACAAATGCCATGTGATCTCACCTATAAAAGCTAATGAATAAAAATAAACTAACAAGCAAAACAGAACCAGAGGCATGCAAACATGGAATAGACTGAGAGCGACCAGAGTGGGGCGGGGGGGTGATAATGGTGAAAAGAAGGGGAAGGGAGTAGTCAAAGAACATGAATGAATGACCCATGGACATGGACAACAGTGTGGGTATTGACTGTGGGAGCAGGTTGTTGGCTGGGAGAAGAAGGGTAGAGGGGGGAAAATTGGGACAACTGTAGTAGAATAGCAATAGAAAATTTTAAAGAAATATATGTTTTTTAAAAAAGAAAAAAAGAAAGAATAGTCTTTTCAACAAACAGTTCTGGGATAATTTGATAACTACATGCAAAAAAAAAAAAAAGCTGAATCTCCTTCCTC
>VMDR010013271.1:0-25220 GCA_007922815.1 Macrotus californicus | reverse complement strand
AATTTTTAAAAAGTATTGTTTAGAATGGGGTCAGCAAACTATAATGTGTGGCCAGCCACCCATTTCTGTTACTGGAGCTTTACGTGTATTGGACCAGTTACACTCCTGTTTCTTTACCGTCGGGCTGTGTTTGTGTGACCACTCCAAGACCGAGCAGTTGTCAAAGGCACTTTCTGGCCCACAAGCCTAAAATATTTATCACCTGGCATTTTACAAAGGGAAAGCCTTTACATATCATTGTAGGGGTATTTCACAATGTATGTAAGCCTATTGATTGACATTTCAATCATTGCTAATTTTCTGCTGTAATAAATATTCATATAGATGAAACCATAATTTTATCTTATATGATGAATATCTTGGATATGTATGTCTTTCCCTATTTATGAATATGTATTAATATATAGAAGTTTCTAAAAGTCCATATTGATATTAATACATCAGTCTTTTTCTTTATGATTTCTGCTTTTTATATCACGCATAGAAAGGTGGGTAGCTCACTTTTGTTAAACTTTCCAACCCAGTGCTACGAAGAACTGGATTTTTGTTTGCTTATTATCAGGAAATCTAGCCTTCTGCTGAATTTTTCAATACTTGAACAGGCCTGCTCATCCTTTTTCCATTTACATCAGGAAAACTGCTTAAAACCAAAGCAGGAAGGGGCTGGCAGCTGCCCAGGACTCCGCCTCCCTGCCCTGCTTGTGCTTCAGCTGCTGGCATCTGAGTTGATCCTCCAGGCTAACTCCAAATTCTGACTGGCACACTGAAGGACACTGCCTGAGGTCCTGCCTTTCCCGGCTCTCCCCCCGTCAGCCTTCCCCTGACTCTGCCCGTGCCCCTGGCTAGCCAGCCACGGCCGAACTCTCAGAGAGCCAACTGCCCACAGCTGCTTGGACTCCATACTTGCTCATAGTCTCATACTGTTGGCTGTGACTTTTGACCTCTTGGCTTTACTTCTCTCTCTGTTTGTTGTGTGGTCATTATGTCTGAAAGGCTAGGAGAACCATTGCCACATTAAATTCCTCTCCACATAGATCTCTGTGTATGGAGTTTGTATGCAAATGTAGTTGTTGTTAAAGAAAAAAAGTCCATTAAGTAAGAAAACTCTGATAGCCCTCTGATGATAATGCCTCTCCCTGTCCTCTCATGTGCCCGACCTAAATCACAGCGTACTTCCAATGCCCTTCAGCAAGAGACATGATGGGGCAGGGAGGGAGGTGGGAAAGACAGTGTCTGTATGGAACAAAATGAACTGTTATAACCAGCTACTTTTTAGTGGAAATAAACTGATCAGAAGACCTAGAGGATGCTATACAGCATAATATTGTAATTTATAGGACAATGTGGAATTACCATTGCACTTTAAAAATTCTCTTGAGGTTTATGGAAATTTATTGTCACAAGATTTTTCTTGCTCTCTTAGGAATTAATTTTCTCATAAACTGCACAGAATAGCTTGCAAAAAGAAATACAAAGAAAAGCAATATTTTTCTTTTATCCTCTCTCTCTTTTATCATTTATAACTCTCTTCCTTTGAATCTTTCCAGAAAGAATTTCCAGTTCTCTTTACAGACTGACAAACATAACTTCAAAACACTTTGGGATCTGTATATAAGCATAGGCCCATTGCATTTTTTTCTGAAAGAATTTATCTATTACTTCTATTAAATTTTAAAGATGAGGAATAGCAATTGGCAATCCCTCGTTATTTTGCCACCTAATTCTAGCCCTCATTTTCTTGCCTTTTCCTGATGTTAGGAAGTCAGAGCCTGGATACCCCTTAATCGTCTCTTTAAATGATGTATTAGCTTTCTCTTGCTGCTGTAACAAGTATCACAAAGTTAATGGTTTAAAACAACACAAATTTATTCTCTTACACTTCTGAAGGTCAGAAGTCCAACATCGGGCCTTCAGGGGGATATCAAAGTATCTGCAGAGCCAT
Organism: Macrotus californicus; assembly: GCA_007922815.1. Classification (NCBI taxonomy): domain Eukaryota; kingdom Metazoa; phylum Chordata; class Mammalia; order Chiroptera; family Phyllostomidae; genus Macrotus; species Macrotus californicus. The sequence continues at coordinate 23,278 of VMDR010013271.1, read as the reverse complement.
GTGTCTTCTGAGGTGCAAGGAGAAGATCCTTTCCTTGCCCATTCCAGCATCTAAAGGCTGCCTGCATTCCTCGGTTCCTGGTCCCACATCACTCCAACCTCTGCTTTCTGTCAACACATTTCCTCTGGCTCTCATCCTCTTGCCTATATTTTATGAGGACCCTTGTTATTACATTGTATGCACTCAAGGTAATCCAGGATAATCTCCCCATCTCAAGGTCCTATCCTTACTCACATCTGCAAAGTCCCTTTTGCCATGAAAGGTAGTATATTCACAGGTTCCAGGGATTAGGAAATGGGCATCTTTGGGGTGACCATTATTCTGTATATTACAGATGGAATCCTAATCCAGTCATAACACTGAATCTGCTTTATAATTTTGCTTAGATTAACATACATAGGAAAACACCATTTATATTTTCTGCCTTTAAAACTAAAGTATGAAAGCAATAGCTGTGTCCATGAAAAGAGACAAAAGAGACTATTAGGGCAGATACATTTCTGTAATAATCTACTTCTTTAATTTTATAACCACCTGTCCTGGGTTAGTTTTGCCTCTTCATACTTAAGATCCATCCATTCTCATATCTTCCATGTCTAGCCTTTAACTAGGATCCCCTTTCAGGCATTAGGAACTCCCTGTTCCGTGGTCAGCGAGCTCTGCTACATCCTTGAACACACTGTCTTAAATATAGTTCATGCCTCACTATGGTTAAAATTTGGTTTTCCACCAATATCACTGTTCCCTCCATTGAACACTACTTCCCATCTTGTTTCCTCATCACTCACAGGGTTAGGAGGCATTGGCATATTTTATTTCATGATTACATGGCTATTTTTTCTCCACTACTTCTTGCAACACCGTATCTGTTCTGGAAGGAAGTGCAAGCCATGCACTTGTATTTATGTTTTCCCACCTTCTTTATTATTATCCATGAAAGTTCAGGATACTCTCTGCTTTCCTTGATCATTTCAGCATCTCAGTTTTTTTCTCTATTTCATCCACTGCCATCTACCTCCAACAGTCACATATAAACTTTCCAACAGTCTGACCTCACAATTCTTATTCAGTCCAACGTAATTCCCTAAACTTCCCATGACTTCTCTCCTTGGCAGCTGAGTCCACTCAACCCTCACTCACTGATGAGCCCCCATCTCCCACGGTCGAAAGCCTGGGGGAAGGTCTGCAACACCATTCAGAGAGCTCAAAATCGGACAGACCTCTTGCAGTTGAACTCTAACTTTACGTTTCAGTTCTAAAGCTGGGTTTTGACTTGATATTGAGAACTGGGAGGGAGTTGGGAAGGTGAAAAGGTGAAGGGATTAAGAAGGACAAATTGGCAGTTATAAAAATGTCATGAGGGGGTAAAGTACAGTATAGGGAATATAGTCAATGATATTGTAATGAGTGTGTATGGTGTCTGGTAGAGACTAGGTGATCATTTTGCAAGTTATATAAATACCTTGTCAATATGTTGTACACCTGAAACTAATATGATATTGTGTGTCATCAAAACAATGTTTTTTAATTTTTAAAAATAGAAAAAGAACTTACCACAGAATAAGAAGGGCTTTCATTTTATTTTCCTGTGATTAAGTCCCTATGACAGTGTTCTGACCCTACAGGCCTCCGTGGATCTTGACCTCTCTCTTTCCTCCAAAACTGCAGTCCAGCGTGGGGACTTTATCTGTGGCAAACTTTCATGGTACCTCAGACCTGCCTCTTTGCATTGTCTAAACTCTGAACATTACCTGTGTCTGGTTTCCAGCAGCCACAATCCACCCTGAGGCTGACCATTCACTTGGATCCTGAATTTTATAAGTTCATGCATTTCCTGGCTACCGTGTTCTACCTGCTCGACAAGACATTCTCCCAGTACCAACAGAGACCCTGGCACCTACCTGCTCACCCAAGCAGACTGGTCCAGCTTCAGTTCAGTGTACCCCACAAAGCTGCAATGAACTTCTCTGTGACCAGCTATGAAGTGAAATGTGATGATATCCCTGCCTCCCTTCACCACCCCCCAGCCAGCTTTCAACTACTCTCTCGTTCCAATCAAACTACGTTTTCCTTCTCCCTTTGTTCTCCAGTCTCTTATTATCTACCTCACTCCACAGCCTCTCTGCTTCTTTCTTGCCTCACTTGCCTCTCTCACATTCCTAATGGTGACTAATCCAAACATTTTCTATTCTTCTTAATTCCTTTCCCATTCTCTAAGATGAGCGAGCCTTTCACTCCTCTGAAATCAAATTCATCTGTCTTGAGCTTCCTCTTCTTTAATCCCATTCCTCTTTATTTTCATCTATCCATCTCTTTCCAAATTTAACCACATCACTTGTTCCTCTTCTGGTGGCTTTTGGGTCCTGGTTTTTCTTTTATATTTCTGACCACTCCTGTGTCTCCACTTCCTCCTTCTGCAGCCTAAGGGCAGCTACTCATAGCCTCTACCTTTCTGCTCCTTCCAGAGCAGATCCTGAAGTACCTCATCCATTCCTTTGGCTTATCTGTCACCCAGAGGCAAATAGCTCTAAAATTCCAGTCTTCGCCTGTTAGATGTTTGCATTCACATGTTCCAATTGGAAGTGCCCTTTAATCTCAACACATCCAAAACTCAAACTGTGGGTTATTCTAGGGAATCTCAGTCTCTTAAGTACCTTCTGAGCACATTAGTTACCATGTCCTATGAATATCATGCTGTAATGCCTCTCCAAACTATACCCTCTGTACTATGTACACAGCTACTACTTTTGGCTTTTATTAACCATTTTGTAGACTCAGGGAATGATTGCCTCAGTTTCCCTTGGATAATCAGACTCCAGAAAGCCAAAAACAAAATGAAGTGAAAAGGCACAAATTGAAGTAAGCTTTGGCTTGCTATCTCTTGTCCAGGCACATACATCAATCAGCTCAGGACTCTCCCTTGGATGCCTGCTAGAGATTTGTTATTTACAAGTTAAGTCTCCATATTTCACAACGCAAATCACATCCTCAGCACACTTGGAAACAGGACATCTTATGTTCAGTGACCATTGCTGCAAAAATTTTTTGTAGTACTCATGGCCCCACTGAAAATTTCAAATGTGCTACTGTAGAAAGGGTTCTGGAACACATGCAACATCACTGTTTTGTTAGAGAGTGTTCTCCCAGCCTTGTCCCACATACTATGACCCTCTTGTTCCACTGATACTCTGAACAGGCTTTTGCATCAGGGCCTAATAATACACAACACTATGTAAGCCTTGAATATATGTGTAAGAATCAGCCCCACCAGCAGTAATCTCCCCAGCCTCTTACCTTTCCCCTCTTTAGCTCATCCTCTTCAGAAGATGGTTCCAGGTCCTTTCCTGAAGCACAGCAGAGATCACATACCTTATTTAAAAAGTTTAGTTGCTCACACTAACTACAGAATCCAATCCAAACTTGTTTGCCTTGAGTCTATTTGGGTTGCTAAGACAAAATAGTACTAACTGGGTAAAAACAACAACAACAACAACAACAAACTGAATGGATTTCTGGCAGCTGGAAGTCCAAGATCAAGGTGTCAGCAGGGTTGATTTCTTCTCAGGCTTCTCTCCTTGGCTTGGAGATAGAAATTTTCTGCCCTTGTCTTCACATAGTCTTTCCTCTGTGTGCATGCATATCCAAATTTTCTCTTTTTATAAGGACACCGGTCATATTAGATTAAGGCCCACCTTAATGACCTTATTTTAACTTAATCATTTTGGAAGGTAGATTTGGCTTTGACGTGCAGAGACGGGTGCTGTAAGGATGGAATATTATGAGCCAAGTCCAGAGGCAGGGAAACCTCGGGGAATGACCAGTGGCCAGTTGGGCTGGCTAGAATTGGACATGGGAAATAAAGTTGAATCGTTTGTGTCATGGACTGAAGTGGATCTCCCACAAATGTATACGTTGAAGTCCTAACCACTAGTTACCTCAGAATGCAAGTGAATTTGAAGACAAGTTCTTTAAGGAGGTAATTAAGTTAAAATGAGGTCTTCAATGTGGGTCCTAATCTAAATCCTTACTGTCTTTAATAAATTCATTGCAAACACAGAAGCAGCCAGTATTGAATGATTATTCCTAAGGGAAATACAGGATTACGTTGCTGGGAGCCTCTGATCACAATATTTTTATTGACCAATCGATACATAACCTTCTTTTGTGTGTATCTGTGTTTAAAGACACCTTATTTAATACATTGTCAATTCTGAAACATTGAACTCACAGCCAACTCATTCTTGAGCAAAACTTGTCTAACAAGCTTTTTCTCTAGAAGGTACATCTCAGCCCTCTTGTGCTCAGGAAGTATCCACTGGACAGTACTTCAGCACTACACTTGGGCTATTTTAAACAACAAAAAAGCACAAAAATGCAAAAATGTGGCACTAAATAGGCCATAAAAAGGTTATTTGTTTACAGTGTGAGATGAGATAAGAAGGCAAACATCACTTTCTTTGAATTCAGCTGGGGACATGCATGTTGGGCGACTCATACTTTTCATTGCATGTGTATGAATGACCACAGAAATGCTGCAAGAATAGACAAACACGGAATTCGTGCACAACAAGGAAAAGCTGTACTATTAATCCCATTTTTATAGATAAGGAAACCAAGACTCAAAGCAGTTAAGATCTTTCACAAAAGTATAGCTTGTGAACATGGTGCGCCGGGATTCAAACTCCACTCAGCAGAAGAAGCAGTTCTTGTCATCTGGACGAGTCAGGATCGGGTACCGTGAGTTGAGGAAGTTAGTCAAGCACGCTGGTATGGAGGCTGCAAACAGAGAAGAGTTGCTGCAAAAACTTGCCAATTATATGAAGCGTGCTTTCTGGGAATGGTACTAAAGTATTAGTAAACAGCATTTCACACTGTAAACAAAGCAGATCATTGTTAGAAGTACAGTACCAATATATTTATCTGATGGCCCCAGAGTCCGAGTGACCAAAACCCGCTGTCTCTGTTTCTGCAGCGTTTATGTCGTCATCTTCTCAATGCAATTCTGTTACAGACAAACAAACTTCATTCACACCCAGGCATTACGTAGTGTAGGAAAGCATAATCAGAGACATATTATAATAGGACAATTCAAAGAAGTAGTTGTCAATTCGGCAAAGGGGCCTTCACGCACCAGAGGCATAGTATTACTATATCACAATAAGCCATTTTTGAAAAAAATAACATTCATCTATCAGAAAAAATCTATTGAGCTACCCATGTGTACTGAATATCATGTTAGGTACTGAGCAACAGTGGTGAATATGGAACACTTTCTGCCTTGGCTGTATTCACAGAACAGTTCCTGAGACAGGTGTAAAAGTAATTGTGTGTGCCTATGTGTACATGTCCATTGGAGGTTCCTCTCTGTTCCCCCTGCCCCCTGTCTGCGGATTTGCACAGCTGCTGAGAGCTTCTGAGAACTCAAACCATCATCTCCCTTAGGGCTCAGATACGTACAACATATCAGCTGATATGGGGATGTCAGAAGCCAAATTACAAAGCAATTTAAAGACCCCTGAGAGAGAATTCACCTGAGGTAAGAAGGAGTCAAGAATGATAAGCAAGAGCAATAAGAGGTTCTGGGAGTCCCAGGGAAACAGAGCTCTGTCTTGAGCCTACCTTCGGAGCCACCACCCAGGCATCACATGTCTCTGATTTTCTTCCTGTCTCACTGAACTTCCCTCTGTAGAACTTCTCCTTCTGACTTTTATAAGTGTCCTAGGTCTCCATCCTCTAATCTCTTTTCTGTCTCTTCTCACTCCCTGAGTGATTTCATCCAGTCTTGGGGTTTTAAAGTCAGTCAAGGCCCTAACAGGAAAGAGCATGCGGGCTCAAATTAAGATAAATCAAACAGGTTTCACTAAAGGAACTAGAGAAATCCTTTCTTATCTGCAGGGCATACATTCCAAGGCCCCCAATGGATGCCTGAAACTGCAGATAGTACCAAACCCTATATATGTTCTTTTTCCCTGTACATGCATACCTTTTCACCTAAAGGAAGCACTGTACGCTTCTTTGTCCTATTGGAATTGCCGGCATCACCACTCCTGTGCTTGGGGCTATTATTAAGTAAAACAAGGGTTACTTGAACACAAGCACTAAAATATCACAACAGTAGATCTGATAACCCAGCCAGCAACCCAGAGTCGAACAGGTGTGGAGGGTTTACAACCTGAGGACGTGCTAAACAAAAGGATGATTCATGTCTGGAGAGGCATGAAGTGGGTGCCGTGACATTTTTATCACGCTACTCAGAGTCGCATGTGATTTTAAACTTACATATTGTTTACTTCTGGAATTTTCCATTTGATATTTGTGGGCTGTGGCTAACTGCCGGTAACTGAAAACAGGGAAAGTGAAACCAGAGTGGGAACTACTGTACTTACAAAGGTGTAAGGATGGTAGTAGTCTGAGGGTAGTAAGGGGAGGGGATGCTACCACCCAAGGACCTCATGAGGTGAAAGAAGTGAGCAGTTACTACATCTGGGGAGAAACAGCCATGTGGAGACCTGTCTGACGGAAACTGAATTTTCAATGACAGGACTCAGGTAACTGAGGGGAAACTGCCAGGAGGGGGCTGAGGGGATAAACCATCTCACTTGAACTCCCTTCTGATGTGCTGCGCAGCTTACCAAAACCTGGAAGCAACTAAGATGTCCTTCACTAGATAAATGGACAAAATGTAATATGACCAATCAATGTAATATTTATTTATTCAGTGCTAGAAAGAAATGACCTATCAAGCCATGAAAAGATGTAGAGGAAACTTAAATGCAAATTACTAAATGAAAGAAGCCTATCTGAAAAGACAATGTACTGTGATTCTGACATGCTAGAAAAGACTAAGTTATAGAGACAATGAAAGAATCAGAGGTGTCCTGGCTGGTGTGGCTCAGTGGATTGAGTGCCAGACTGTGAAGAAAAGGGTCACTGGTTCGATTCCCAGTCAGAGCACACGTCTGGGTTGCGGGCCAGGTCCCCAGTAGGGGGTATGTGACAGGCAACCACATAGTGATGTTTCTCTCTCTCTTTCTCCCTCGCTTCCCCTCTATCTAAAAATAAATAAATAAAATCTTTAAAAAAAACAAACAAAAAAGAAAGGATCAGTGGTTACCAGGGGATAGAGGAGAGGGAAAGATGAATAGGTAAAAAACAGTATTTTTACAGCAGTGAAAGTATTTTGTATTACACTATAATGATGGATACATGTAATTATACATTTGTCCACCCCATAGAATGTAAAATACCAAGAGCGAACCACAATGTAAACTACGGACTTCAGATGATAATGTGATTGTTTGTTGTAACACATTTACCACTCTAGTTCATGATGTCGATAGTTGTGAGGAGACTATGCACGTGTGGAGGCAGGCGGTTTATGGGAAATCTCTGTCCTTTGGAACCTAAAACTGCTCTAAAAATAAAGTTTATTTTTTAAAAAAAGTGTGTGGAAAACCTGGAGAAAAAAGAACCATAAATCTAGAAAAACTGTCCCACTACACTCTGAAAGTAGTCAGAACCCTGAAAATTCCTGGTTTAATAGCCTTGGTAGTGTTACGAGAATGCAATATATAGTGGGTAACATGAGGAGGAAGGTGGGGAAGTACTGCTTCGGCAGAATCAAGTGGAAAATTCTGCATTAATCAAATGCAGATCTTTGATTAATCTAATTTGATTTATAAATCTACATTCTGACTTAATCAGGGCAACGGGCTACTGAGAAAGGCTGAACCACATTCACCTAGCAGGGTAATCCAGTGGACACAACAGGGACATGCCACGGCTGAAATCCTGATGCACCCACGGGTCCTGCTATATGACAACTGTTAGAATCCACCAAAGATACTTCTCTGCTGTCCACTACCTTGGCCTTTCACCATATCCCCTGGGCCTCTCCTCAGCATCTAGTTACTAAAAGAGGACCTTCACAGCTCAGCCTGGCTGTTATGGCTGACTTACAATTTAATCGACTGGGCCACAACATAATAGTTGTTAAATATTTTCACTGGGAGGCTTCCAGGTTGAGGAACCAGAATACTTTTAAGTACCAGCATTCCAGGGCCCCAAGCTCCAAGACAATAAAATCTTTTTGTTCAAGACCTCGCCCTATGGATCTCTTCACCTGGCTGTTGCATTGCTATTAATAAGAGGTTTCAATTGTGCAAAGGAAAGAACGGCTAAAAATTCCATTGGTTCACTGTTAACCAGAGAGCATTGTAGAGTCGTTTGAAAGATACAGACAACTTCTAAACCCACAACTGGTTTCGCCTGAATTAAGAAAAATGCTGTGATTTTATCTGCATGATGTCAGATTAGAATTGTTGAATAAGAAGAAAATGTGATGTTTCTGGAGATTGGGGAAGTTGCAAAAAACACAAAACAGAAAAATGGTCTTGTTAAGACCTGAGGTTTTGTTCCTAAGACTGTTTGATGTTGACCAAAGAACCTACTTGTCCTGAGGGCTTAATGATTAAGGGAGTGTCCTGCAAGGAAGGAGAGAAGTGTGTATGGATGTTCTCACTTCTGTGACAGCTCAATGCAGGAACAGCCAGACAGAAGAGATGCTCGGGGCAGACATGGAGGCGGGGCTGGAAAGGGTGTGGCACGTCACGCCCTCTCCTGGTTCACCACTCTCCTAGCACCTCTGCATGTTCACCTACCCAGAAGCTCTCTGAATTGAATGAATCTTTATATGTTAGATGTCATTTAAGAGTATATTTGACATCCATGTGGTCATCATTTAAAAATGTTTCATTGTTATTTCTAGCCAGAAAGGCATCCAGTGCCTTATTACACTGCTTCATGAGTAGAATGTTTGTTTGTATTTTCTTCTAGATGTTTCTTAACTTTTTAAATAGAGAATTGCTTTTTAGTTTTAGTGAAATTTGTTTCCTAAGATGTTAGCGAATTACAATGTAAATATAGTGACTTTGTATAATTACATCCAGGGCAGAGATTACTAGTACAGAAGTGACTTGTTTCCTGATATGTAGTCCCATGAAACAATTAACCTTTACTGACTCAGCATAACTTTGTTTATAAAGACATCCATTGATTCAGCTATTAAGGAAGGACAGGGAAACTAAGAGACAATTTTGCCACCCACTTCAGCGTGCCTTACAGCAAATGTTGAAATTGGTAGATCCTAAGATACTTAAGAACTTCTAGCTCTGTCACTTGCCGTTGTTACTTTTCCTTATAAATCTATACAATTACATGAATAAATATTTCATTTTCCAGATAAAAATATTTTCACAGGGGCCAGCTGCATGAGCGTGCAAACTGTGCAGCCGAAAAAGCCCTGTGCTTCTACCCAAAGCAATCTATGGAGTCAATGCAATTCCTATCAAAATTCTAATGACGGGACAGCGACACAAGATGGCGGCCCCCAGGGGATTAGGGGTAAAACTTCCTCACAATTTTCAGCTGTTGGAAGAACTTGAAGAAGGCCAGAAAGGAGTAGGAGAGGGCACAGTTAGCTGGGATCTAGAAGATGATGAAGACGTGACACTTACCAGATGGACAGGGATGATAACTGGGCCTCCAAGAACAATTTGTGAAAACCAAATATATAGCCTTAAAATAGAATGTGGACTTAAATACCCAGAAGCACCCCTCTTTGTAAGATTTGTAACAAAAATTAATGTGAATGGAGTTAATAGTTCTGATGGAGTGGTGGACCCAAGAGCCATATCAGTGCTGGCAAAATGGCAGAATTCATACAGGATCAAAGTTGTCCTGCAGGAGCTCCAGAGCCTAACGATGTCTAAAGAAAATATGAAACTCCCTCAGCCACCTGAAGGACAGTGTTACAGCAATTAATTAAAAGAAAAACCACAGGCCCACCCCTTGCCCCATTTGATTTAAGCAGTCCTCATTTTCCACAGTAGTAAATTTTCTAGATACATCTTGGAGACCTCAAAGTACTGGAAAGGAAGCTCCCATTCAAAGGCAATTTACCTTAAGATACTGTGAATGATACTAATTTTGTCCATTTGAAATATATAAGTTGTGCTATAACAAAAAAAATTCTAATGATGAAAAATTCTAACTCACAGAACTAGGACAAATATTTCAAAAATTTATATGGAACCATGAGAGGCCCTGAATAGAAATAGCAATCTTGAGAAAGAAGAACAAAATTAGAGGAATCATACTACCTGATATCAAAGTATACTATAAGACCATAGTAATCAAAATAGCATGGTACTGTCATAAAAACAGACACATAGATCAATGGAACAGAATGGACAGTCCAGAAATAAACCCACACCTTTATATTCAGTTAATATTCGATAGAGGAAGCAAGCACATACAGTGGGCTAAAGATAGTTTACTCAATAAATGGTGTTGGGAAAACTGGACAGATACATGCAAAAAAATGAAACTAGACCACCTTCTTAGACCACACACAAGAATAAATTCAAAATGGATCAAAGACAAATGTTAGACCTGAAACCATAAAAACTGTAGAAGAAAAATAGGTAGCAGAATCTCAGACATTGTTTGTAGCAATAGTTTATCAGATATATCTCCTTAGGCAAGGGAAACAAAAGAGAAAAATAAATAAGCGGGACTACATCAAACTAAAAAGTTTTTGCACAACAAAGAAAACCATCAACACAATAAAAAGACAATCCACAGAATGGGAGAACATATTCATCAATACATCTGATAAAGGGTTTCATATCCAAAACTTATAAAGTACTTACAACACTCAAAACCAAAAAAAAAACAAACAAAACCCAAACAACCCAATTAAAAAATGGGCAAAGGACCTGAATAGACGTTTCTCCAAAGAGGACATACATACAGCCAATAGACATATGGAAAGATGTTTAATGTCACTAATCATCAGAGAAATGCAAATTAAAACCACCATGAGATATCATCTCACAACTATCAGAATGGCCATCATCAATAAATGAACAAATAAGTGCCAGCAAGGATGCGGATAAAGGGGAATCCTTTTGCACTCTTGGTGGGAACACAGACTGGTGGAGTCACTGTGGAAAGCAGTATGGAGATACCTCAAAAAAATTAAAAATGGATCTGCCTTTTGACCCAGAGATCCCACTTCTGGGAATATAATGAAAGGAAACAAAACACTAATTCAAAAGAACATAAGCACCACTATGTTCATGGCAGTGTTACTTACAAACAATCGTCAAGATAGGGAAGCAGCCCAAGTAGATGAGTGGATAAAACAACTATGGGATATTTACACAATGGACTATTACTCGGACATAAAGAAGAAGACAATTTTACCCTTTGTGACAGTATGGGTGGACATGGAGAACATTATGCTAAGTGAAATAAGCCAGTTAGAGAAAGGTAAACACCATATATTTCTTTCACTCATATGTGGAATCTGATTAACAAACTGAACTTACAAGGAAAATGGGGACAGACTCATAGATGGAGAGCAGGATGACAGCTAGTGGTGGGGAGGTTGGCGGGGGAGGGGTTGGGCAAAAAGGAAAAAGGACTCATGGACACAGACAGCAGTGTGGTGACCGCTGGGAGGCTGTGGAGAGGAGTGTACAAAGGGACTAAATGGTAATGGAAAAACATACAATAAAGATTAAATTTTTAAAAAAAGAAAAGAAAAAGCCCTGTGTTTAGAAGGGTTCTGCACTTAGTTTAATGCTTGGCTGTCACCATCTTGGAATTCTTAACAAAATTTTTAAAATTATATTTTATTGTTTATCCTATTACAGTTGTTCCAATGTTCCCCTTTTACCTCCTCCACACAGCTGCCCCCAAACTCTTAATACATTTTGAACAAGGGTCTTGCATCTTCATTTTTCACTGGCCTTGAAAGTTATGTGCCTTGTTCTGATTTTGCCTGTCATCCCGGGGGTGCTGTATGGTGATTGCATGGCTGAAGTCGGGGAAAGATTTGACAGAGGAAAAGTAAATGCTGGGCACGCTAGCACTGCAGGCACTGAACGTAGGCACTTTGCAGTCTGAAGGATGAATGACTTCCTTGGGACAGTTCAAGGGAGAAGGCTCTTAGAAGTAACCAGCCCCATTACAAGGCTTTTAAAAATACTTTCAGAAATCACAAGAGTAGTTGCCTACGGAGGCTAGATGGGGTGGGGATTAAATGGGAAGCGGCATATGGGAACTGTCTAGGGTGACTGTGATGTTTTATAACTTGATAGGAGGTTTTATGCACTTTTAAAAACTCAGCAAATGTCCGCTTAAAATTTGTGCATTTCATTGTTTCTAAATGTTTTATCAAAAGAAGCTATTGAACTATAGTTAATGATATTCATGCTAAAATATTTAGGGGAAGTATATTCGTGCCTGCGGTTTTGATGTTTGAGTTGCATTGGAAAATGAGATGGATGAAGGTATAATAAAGGGACAGATGGATGGATGAATAGATAGATGGATAGATAGACAGACAGATAGATAGACAGATAGACAGACAGATGATAAGGCCAGTTAAGTAAAATACTGATGGAAGACTGGAAGACTCTGGGTGATAGGTACATGCGTGGACATTATAAAATGCTGTCGACTTTCTAGGACTGAACTTTTTTTTATAATAAACTGTTGGGAAAATCTACTTTCAAAAGCAAAAGGCAATTTCTATTTGTTTGTGAGGTTTACTAGTGCCAACATTTTAGTAGACTTGGCAGCTACTGAGACAGAACAACTAAGCCAATAGTTGAACTGTGCTTTGCTTAAATTAACAACTCAAAGATGCTCTTTTCAGATTTTCAACTCCATAAAAAGTTTATGAAGAATGCTTGGGAAGCGGAGGACTGCTTGTGCTCATCCTCAAGCCGTTCAGTGCTGGCACGTGCCTACGAGTTCTAAGTCCTCGGAGTGATCTATAATGCATGGAGTGTGTGCTCTCAGCAGTGTTTTTCCTCTTTTCTTGACGTCAGTTGGCATTTGTAAGGGTTGCCAGGGTAATGACCAGACACATCTAAAGACAAGCCTGCAAGAAAGAACTGCATACTTATTTTTTCCCTTTCAGCATCGAATATATTTAAAATTCATAACACATTCAGTTTGATGAAATTCTACTTCACAGAAAAACCAGACTTCACAGTAAAGAACTCCCCCATGACCTCCCCTTCTTTGTAGTCCTGCTTTTAATTACTGGATTAAAAAAAAAAAAACTGTTTATGGACTTTTATGTATGCTAGTTTTTATCTGGGGGGAAAATTGTGAGGAGGTGCTGGTTGTATTTCATAAAATCATTCTGGTAAAGTCAGTAGAAAGACCTAGTTTGCCTCACATTCAGGCATGGGACAAACTGGGATCTGTTCAAAAAGGAATATTTCATATTCCTTGGAAAGTGAGTGATTTTTAAAAATTAAGAAATAATATTGGGGGTTATCAATCAACATGATTAATTGATATGTTTCTAATATAACAGGTCTGTATAACAGGTCACACTAATTTCAACTTTTATAACCATAAAAGTGGAAGTTTTATAACTTCCACATTAGCAAGTATGTTTTTATTTTGTGGCTGCAATAAATTAACCATTGTGGGCTGAGAAGAAATTACATCATAGTTAAGTTGAATTTTATTCTGTTTTGAAATAAACTCAACCTAATGTTAGAAAATTAAATGCTGGCATGCATCTCAGGTATTATGTTTCTGTTGGTTATTCTTCTATTTCAAAATAAGTTTTTACTATTATATACTCTGAAGTGTGTATATTTTGGCATTAGTGAAATTCACTTATTTACTTTTCAAATAAAATTGGAAACATTAAACAAATGTTGTTTCTAGGGAAATCCTTTGGTAGACACAGAAACCTCTTTATGTCTGAATAAACATTTAAAAATCTTTTGCATGAGAGGCAGGAACTTTTGCTCTCGAGCACACTTCCCTCTAGCATACCAGCTGTAGAGGGACAGGAACATATCTGCCTTCAAACACCCTCAAGTTTCCTAAATAACCCATTGTGGATTTCATGATTGAATATAAACCTTTTTTTTGAGACAATTTCTATATTTGGCCTGTACCACTTTTTGAGAAAAGATTCCATAAACTTAGCACTAAGTGTGTAAGATTATATGTAATGTTTTTGTATGCATCTTAAAATTACTGGATTCTAGGTTCATATCAGGTGCACTTTTGGTGTGGGATTTGGTGAAGAATTCTGTGTCCAATCACCCAGCTCACTTTTTTTCTGCCTTCTGGGGACGGGATCATTCCCACAAACATTTCACCACTCTCCTGAGTCTATTGCAGGCCTTGGGCTCAGAGTCCAAGTCCCTGGAGGTCATTCTCCAGGAGGATGAAATGTTTTTTCATTTGTGCTTGTTTTTGTTTTGGAATTTCTACTTGGGAACTTCTCCATCTTCATAATGTCTTCCTTGCAAGTAATCAGCATTTTATATGTGCAAACAGATTTTAGTTGGATCCTTAAAACAAACGAATGGATTAATACATGTTGCATGGTAACATCTTCATGGGATGGAAAAATTGCTGGCATGGAAAGGGCAAGGGAGGAAAATTTTACAATTTGAAATACCCGCTGGGTTGTGTTAGTTTTCTCAAATTTTCTGAACCTCTGTTTTGCTTGAATTTTCAGGGAAAGAGACATCTATCCATGAATCCTTTGTGAGGAACTTTATTGATTGAGACCCTGCTCTGTCGTCTGGCTCTGCACTGAAATCTTTCAGTGTTTGTGCCTTCCTGTGACTTTCCCAAGGATCAAGCTTCAGAGACCTTGGGAAGAAAACCAGTATTGCCCTGGCCAGGTGGCTCAGTTGGTTGGAGCGTTGTCTTGTGCACCAGAAGTTTGCAGGTTCAGCTCCCGGTCAGGGGTCATACCTAGATTGCAGGTGCGATTCCTGGTGGGGGGGGCGTGTGCAGGAGGCAGATTGATGTTTCTTTCTCTCCCTCTCTCTTTTAAAAGAAAACCAATAATCATATCTCAGGTGAGGATTTAAAGAGAGAGAGAGAGAGAGAGAGAGAGAGAGAGTAAGCCAATATGTCCCTCGGATACAGGCACACTCCATCTCTCTTTAAGCTCCTATTCCTCACAGATTCTCTGAATTTGGATTCTTTTTTTCTGGCTTTCCTTCCTGCAGTGTGACCAGCTCAGACCTCCATCCGGCTTCTCCAGCACCAGTTCTGCCCTTCCACACAACCTCTCTCCTGCCTGGTTTGCTTAATTCTGTCAGACCACTCCCACTAAGAAATCCTCTCCCCACTAGGGACCTGCCCTGGCTCACCTTTCTCCTCCACTTTCTCAGCCTCCTCACCAAAGGAAAGAAGGGGACTTTTTCTAGAAAGACTTACAAAGTACGGGGGGAGTTACTGAGCAGAGCTCCCAGAGAATTAATACAGGAGGCAATGGAGTCAAGAGCTGAGTAACCTTGGGCTTATTACTTAACAATTATGAATCAGTTTTGTCTTCAGTAAAAGAGATATGATAATGTTCACTTGGAGGGATGAAATAAACTAATGAATAGAAAGAACCTTACACGTAGCAGGCTTTAAAAAAGATGGTAGCCATCATTACTTTGAGATTATTTCTGAATGATTGTTTGCAATATTTGTGTGGAAGTCTGAGCCTAGGTTTAGAAACAACAACAAGGAAATAGATCAGTTTGACCCATAGAAATAGAAAGTGAAAATAAAGAAATGACCCATAGCCACTGTATTTATTTAAGCTTCTAATTTTAATGCATATTCATTCAACGAACATGCATTACATGCTTTCCCTTTGCCAGGTATTATGCTGGCAATAGATAGCTGGGTAGATAGATATTCCTCTCCTCCAGCGACGTGAAGTCTAGTTGAGAAGACAAACATGTAAGTAATCATTTAATGATATGTGACAAATTTTGAGAGAGTTGTATTGCTGTGACAAGCCCTTGACTCTGCCTGGACATAAATGTCTGGAGAGCAGAGAGGAAAGCTTTCTCACTGTTGAGCTAGCCAGGATTGAAAACTGGTGGCCTTTGGGCCATATTAGGACTGCATACTTGTTTGGCTTAATCTGGAGTACAGGGTTTATTTATTTTTACTTTTAATTTATTCTTAGAGACAGGAGAAGGAGAAAGAGAGGGAGAGAAACATCGTCGTGGGAGGGAAATATCATCAGGTTGCCTCTCGCCTGTGCCTGACTAGACCGAACTCACAACCCAGGCACATGCCCTGACTGGGAGTCAAACTGGTGACTCTTTGCTTTGCAGATGCAGCACAATGAACTGAGCCACACTGGCCAGGGTATACAGTACAGGGTTTTAAAAATCAAGAATATCTCACAAAGAACTGCAGAATTACGGATTTTCCTGAAAGAATTATAAGACCTGGCAATCGTGGATGGTAGTCACCTGGATCTAGACTTGCTGCTTTTAGTTTCTTTTATGATCAAACCACTTGACCCACATCTTTGACCTACCTAGCTTCTGTGGGCATTTGAGATTTCAACCTTTCAAGCACACACACTTGGGTCCAAAACCAACTTTTATTACTGACTAATTGTACTGCCTTCAGCAGTTGACCCCAGTTACTTGTTAAATGGTATCGGTAATACCACCTTTGTCTTTTTCAGAAAGTGGATTCTAGAAGAGCAAGACATCTAGAAGATCATGGACTGGAGCAGCATTTTTTCAAAATGTGGTCAACAAACAATTGCTGTCAGTATCGCCTACGACAGCACTTCTGAAAATTTACTGCTTGTATGAATCACCTGCAGAACGTGCTTTTTCAGAGTCATAGCCTTGTGCCATCTAACACAGTCCAACATGGTAGTCACTAGCCATGTGTGGCTATTTAAACTTAAATTAATTAAAAGTCAGGTCCTCAGTCACCCTAGTCATATTTTAAGGGCTCAATTACGTGTTCGATGTGGCATGTGCCTACCTTATTGGACAGCACAGCTGTGAAACATTCCTATCATTATGGGAAGTTATTTTAGACAGCATTATAGACAACATCATCTAGTAAGTCCACCTGGGATCGCCTGATTATCTGGCTGATGCGATTTTGTCTGATCTGCTATATTTTATTGATTAGAGTTCCAAGTTTTTAAAAGTAGATGTTAATTTCTAAAATAATAATTTGCAAATTATTTTTATCCAATAGAGATACAAATGATTCATGTCCAATAGAAAAGAACCCTAAAGGTTTTGGTTTTATTGTTCTGCAGAACGTTAATCAGCCTTCTGTTCTCTATCTTACTCTGCCATCTATTTGGCATTCTTTTCTTCTTTTGTTAAGACATATACAGGTGCATGCAAATGCACACATCTCCTACCTTCCCCTTTGGACTAGCTTGTTTCTTTATAAATGAGGTAAGTAAATCTTGGACATTATATATTTGTATGAAGCTCATGTTTGTACTTTGACAGGAGCAAGCTATGCAAATTTATATTTTGGACAAACTATTTAACCTGCAAAGCCTCAGTTTACTCATTTATAAAATGAACAATTTCTAAAACAGACTCTCCTCATAGAGTTCTCGAGAATTAAATGAGATCACAACTATAAAACATGTAATGAGCTCTTGGCATGTACAAATTGCTAAATAAATGTCAGGTATTATGATTATTATTTAGGAAGGCTTTATCAAGTGTATTTCTAGATGTCCAAGGCAGTCCATTCCTACTTTTGTGTCTCTCCATACAAATTCTGGAAGTTCCGGGCACAACGCCTGTATCTCCCAACTTTGGCTTCACTCTATCTATACTCAGCACCTTTTCATCCTTTCTGCAACAATGGGAGAGGATCTCTGGCCAATATCTGGCTTAAGTTTGTAAAAGAAAGTCTTCCAGGCTGAGAGCAACTAGAAATCTTGAGCTCCAGGCACCCTGCCCTCCTCTCCCTCCCCCTCCCCCTGCACTCTTCCCAGCCAGCAGAAGTCGTGGACTCCACACTTCCTGCCTTGCACTGTGAACACTCCCTCCAGCTGCTGTCTGCATTCACCCCATGTTTAACTCTTTAACTGCTGAAGACCCTTTTCCCAGAACGACGTACATACTTACAACATTCTTATCCTCTGAGTCAAGTAATTGTTCACAGACTTTCTCCTCCATTTCCCACAAGCCTCCTTATGTTCCCTGTTCTGCGAAGTTCATTTGCACCATTCATATATAGAGTTAATTTTTTTGATGTTGTGAATTCTGAGAATGGTGCCAAAAATATTTTTTCTACAGCTCGGAACTGTTTATTGAGAATCTTCTATGTGTGTAACACTGTAATTTATTTATCACCTAAGGAACTGCTCAACAAGGAAAAGAGAGAGGAAGAGTTCATTCTCTGGTTTTCAAAGTTTACACAACAGACTAAAAAAATTCAGTCTGGAGCATAACTTGACAGGGTCTTGGCACAGAAGCATAGTTCAGGCTTTTGCAATAAAGATAATAAAGACAGTGCTGAGTTTGAGAGAGAATAAAATAGAGATGCAAGAGAGAGATCAATAAACCACTCAAAGAAAGCTTTATAGAGTGGATCTCAAAGGGGCAAAGGGTAGTCCTTAGCTTTATGCACCCAGAAACCCCATTTTTGGTTTAGACATTAGAATCTTGTGAGAAATATTTGGTCAAATATCTGCAAATTGAAGTGTAAAATGTTTTCTCTTAAGTGATACTGGAGTGAAGACAAGCAAATAAACCTTGAATTCAGTTTAAAGCCAAATACTAATATCTTGCTGTTGACTTCCAACATCACATGTAGCACTTAGTTTCCTCACAGGACTTACATTCCATTTTACTTTCGAGTTGCCTCTGAAAATAAGTAAATTGTCTTCAACACATTGTCAATTGGTAACACTTCTTATTAGGATGTTAATAATGAGGACAGATGTCTAGGTAAGCTAGGCCAATCCTAGTTGTAGCAATCTCAGTTCTGAATATTCTAGCTATAAAACCTGGGGCAAGTTACTTAATTAACTTTGTGCCTGGTTCCCCCATCTGTGAAATGGGATGATAATAACTACCTGACGGGATCGTTGTGAGAGTTAAATGAAGCAATATAAGAAGAGCGCTTAGAATAGTGTATCTGCTCCGTTGTAAGCACTCAGGGTTAACAGCTATGTTAATTTTGTGGCTACTATTAAGCCCTTTTGCCTGCGGTCACTCAGCGTGCTGAGAGTGGCTTTTGAGTATTTGTATAGAAGTTGGTATACTGTAAAGAGGAACGGGTACTCCGTACCAGGCGGTGGTACGATATGACAGTAAAACACAGCGCTGGAGTCCGTCTCTTTTTCAAATGGAGAAGGCAGGCATGGAAGCATAAGAACAGTTTCATCATTAAAAGACATGACCATTTGAAAGTCTATTCTTTAGGAAGAACCAAGAAATGTTCTAAACCAAATGCTAAAGTCTGTACTAGTTTGTTCAGGCCGCCTCCGTAGAATATCACAGACTGCGTGCCTTGAACAACAGAAATCCCATTTTTTTCCCACAGTTCTGGAGGGTGGAAGTCCAAGATCAAGGTGCTGACAGGGTTGATTTCTGGTAAGGACAGTCTCCTTGGCTTGCAGGTGGACACCTCCTTGCTGTGTCCTCACCTGGGGCACATACACTCCTACTGTCTGTGGTATTAAAAAATGTTTAAGCATCTGTAATGCAATCCATTTTTACCACATATTGAGACTACAACTTACTTTTTATTCTGGCCTTGACCGCCACATGGAAAGCTATCCCAGCGTTCCAGAGGAAAAACAGAAATAGTTTTTGAAATTAAAAAACATAGAATCTCTAAGTGATAATTAGGAGAAAATGGAGTAAATGATAACATGGTTGCAGAAAAAAGAAGGTCAGATCTAGTTTAGGACATACCTTCAGGCTGTGATGCACACCTTTAGGATTATTTATACAAAGCTGGACCACACACACATACCCCTTGTACTAAGAGAAGCTGTAGATGTTTATGTTCATTACACTTAATAACACATATGCGTAGAACCTAGAACCGTGGTCGGTTACTTTCACTCTGAACGTAAAGTAGAAATGAGTCCAGAGAAAACATGAAGGGTGCTTTGCCCGAGTCCAGTCCTGCCATAGAACACGGTGAATGTTGTCCTCTGGAGAGAGACAAGCCATTTAAATTCAGAGAACAGATTCTTAACACTGGCAAGATATTTTTAGCTCAAGCTGTAGCTTAATTTGGAAGCCAACCAGTTGAGGTCTTGCCTTTTTCTTGGATTGATTTTTTTTTTTTTAAGTGGCAGTAGACAGCTCTACATATGGAGAAAGAGTTCTCCAAAAGTAGCATTTGAAATGTTCTTGAAGAGTCTATATTTTAAAACAGGTTGAAAATAATGTTCGTGTTAGAGCTCTGCACATTTTTTTGAAGCCATGGACTGTTTTTAAAGTCGTGGTGTATGGCCCTAAAAAAAAAAGAAAGAAAGAAAGAAAGAAAGTTGCTCTTAATTGGTTTATTCAGCTACAGTTCTGACGGGGTATGCCCACCTGCACAGCAGCCTGATAGAATAGCAATACTGCCTGGATGCTGCCAGGTTCCTGGCCTGGGAGGCCTGACCCAGATGAGAATGCAGTGAGTTTCTGGGCTTCCTGGAGACTGTGCTACTGACACTCAAAAGGATCTCCCTGGGCTTAAAGGGTAGCTGGTCCTATCAGCCACGATGGCTTGTCTGTTGCAGGGATCCCTGCTCTTGACTGTCCTTCAGAGTGGCCTAAATTCAAATTCTATTAAAATTTAAGAAATGAATTCCTTCAGTCACACTAGCCACATTTCAAATGCTCAGTAACCATACCTGTCCAGTGGGCTACTATATTGGAAAGTATAGGCCTTTCTTTCCATTGCGGCAGAAAATTCCATTGGCTGGCACTGGTCTACATCCGTGACAAAAGAGCATCAGGCACTTTTGTGAAAAGCACTAGACAGGGAGTTAAGAGACTCAGAACATGGCCTTATTTCCCCCTCTATTTTTTTCTTGACAAACACACAAATATAAGGCGTAGGCTCACTATGTATCAAGTACTGTTTTAAACACTTACACACATCATCTCATCCTCATAATAACCTTATGGGCTAGTGCTATTGTCCTTATTTTCCAGACAAGGAGACTGAGGCACAGAGACATTAAGTAGGTGGTAGAACCCAGATATGAACCCAGGCATTATGCCTTCAGAGCCTATGGTCTTAACCACGCTTTCTATTGTGTTTATGAAAACCCATGTGATTTGAGAGAATTGCTTTACCTCACTCATCAAAGAGGAAAGCTGGCCGAATGCCATCTAAGGTCCTTTCCACTGACAATAGTCTACAATTTATTCAGTTGTTGTTGAGTACCTACTCTTGTCGGAGAGTATATTAGATGCTGCATATACATCACAAACAAAGCAGACATGGTCCTTGTCTTCATAGACAGAGAAGCAGACATCGATCAAACACATAAGTAAAATCCACGGACAAGTGCAATGGGAAGCAGTGTGACAAAGGATTGGCTTTCAGCACTGAGAGTGTTTAATGAGATTTGACCCAGTCAGAGAAGCCAGGCTGGCTCTATTGAGCAGGCAGAACTTGCTTGAGCAGTGCAGCCAAGAGGAGGGAAGATCAGGGAGCCTCCGCTGTCCTGGCTGCTGCCGCGCAGTGTGGGTCAGCTGTGCCCACGTGCCTGCATGCAGGTGTGCTTACCATGGGTCTCTGTGGGGAAGAACAGGAGTGGGAAGGTGAGGTTGGAGATAGGGCCACAGAGAAACAAAATTTGCCCTTCCTCAGGGCACTTTTCTCCCTGGTTAGCCCAGATTCATGTCTCCTGGGCAACCAGGGCATGTGCCTACGTCAGAGTTAAAAATGGAACACAGGCTAACATCTGTAATGGGGACCAAAAATAATTTGGGTTTCAGCCTGTGCACAGCTTGCACAAAGGGGATAGTTGAACACATGCCTATGTCAGGCATGTCAATGTGTAACAGGAAAATGTGTGCAATATCTCAGCTAGGGAATCGAGGCAGGAAACTTCAGGGGAGAAAATTATTTGCTTCAGGGTTTTTGACTTCACTCCAGAAAGAACACTGATTCTCAACTTTCTGGGTGAGAAATATTGTTAAAAAAAAAACAATCACAAGAAAGAGAAGAGCAACTAGGAACCCCATTCTGAAGAGGCTTCTTTTCCTCCTCTCATTTTTCTGCTGTAGGTTTTCCCCAAGGCTCAGGCTTCAGTGTCCTTCACGTCAGCAAACTCATTCCATTTCATGGCATTAATCAGCTCATCAGTAGATGGTGCAAATGCAGACAGAAGGCCAAGAGGGAGAGAGCCTACTCTGGCTTTGAACCTGGATACTAGGAAGAAAAATTGCCTTCCTAGGGTTAACCACTGAACAAGGGCAGTGGCTCAGAAGAGTGACTGATCCTACAGAGGAACCTTAAAAATCCAGGGTGCAAACTCAATACCTACAGTGACAGGTGACAGAAACGTGGGACCCAGGCTGGGTGGAGTCCATGGTGAACTGCAGACTGTGCACTGCTGCCATTGCTCTGCTAACTGTTGCTCGATTCCTTTTTTTGTTTTTCTTTTCTTCTCTTTTTTTAAAAGAGAGGTCAGAAATCCAAATTTGCATGGGAAATGTGGTTATCTAATGTTATGTGTTAAGTGACACAATATGTCTGCGGGGACAGAAGTGGTCTTTTGTTGCTAACACTTGATGGTCTTGTTATATCTAAAGAAAGAATTTGTCTGTGAGGAGGGAAGTGGCCTGAAGAAAAGCACAATGAAGGGAAGGTGAACAAGAATGAGCAGAGGCGAAGGTTCTCTAATTCTGCAATACCAGATGAGAAGGGCAAAAAAGAAACCACTCCATGTAGCAAGTGCATACTGAGTCTTGTGTGTGGAGACGTATGCCTCAGATGATCATGGGTTGATGACATCAGCCACTAGGATCAACCAGCTAACTCTGTCCACACTGGTTTGGTTCACAGCATGCTACTTCTGCTTGTAATTTGGTTTCCCAAGATCTGTCTACAGATAGAGAATGCAAATACGAATATCCACTGTAGTTGGTGGTTTTACTTCACTTTCTAAAATAATAAATGTGTATTCTAATTGTACAAGGTTATCTCTTTTGGTTAAACCAAGTGTGTCCCCCAGGACCTCCTTGTCTAAGATATGCTTGAAAATTAAATTTCTGTGTGATGATCATATATATAATCAGGTCCTGGATCTGGAACCACGCATCCCTCCAGGGGCCTTGGCTTCTGCAGTGGGAAATGGTATTTAAAGGCCACAATCTGTGCTGTCATTACATCCAGGCCTTTTCGGTGGTCAGAGCTCGGAAATACATATTTCTGGAAATTAAAAAAATCACAGGCTCATGCTCAT
>VMDR010013270.1:0-25223 GCA_007922815.1 Macrotus californicus | reverse complement strand
ATGTTTTTTTCTGTTTTTCAGATTAGATCATTTCTCTGGATCTATCTTCAAGTTCACTGACTCTTCTTTCCAGTCTATTATGCTATTGACTCCATGAGTGAGTTTTTGTTTTGGTTATTATACTTGTAGTTCTAACATTTCCGTTGAGTTCCTCTTTATATCTTTGACTTCTTTGTTGATACTTTCTACCTTTCCATTTGTTTCAAGAGCATTACACTTTCTTCTTGGAGCATTTTATAATAATCTTCAACAGTTTCAACATTTGTGTCATCTCTTCCTTGACATCTGTTGACTGCTTTTTCTCATACTAATTGAGATTTTCCTCGTTCTTCATATACTGGGTAATTTTGGATTAAGTACTAGACATTTTGAATATTGTAAGTGCCTAGATCTTGTGTAAATCTTATGGATAATTGTAATATTTTTGTTTTAGCACTCAGTTGACTCAGTTGGATTCAGAAATCCTGACCTGCCTTCTGTGGTTGTGCTCCCACTGTCGGTTCAGTTTTTAAAGCTTTGCAATGCTATTCAGATCTGTCCCCGTTGTGCACAAGCCAGAGGCCAATCTTGGAACTGGATAGTGGGCTATCCCATATAAGTACTAAAACGTATTACATGCTTTTTAGCATCAGATCCATGCATGCACAGCTCAGGGGTGAGGCCAGGAACTTTTGGGTTGCTCCCTGAATTTATTTCCTCTCTGTGATCTCTCTGATACTTTCCAGTCCTCTGAAGATCCCCTTTTTGGTTCTCTGGTCAAAAACCTGAGTCTTCAGTTACCCTACTCTGCTGTGTTTTTCCCATGATTGTCTACATTGAGGGCCCAAAGGCAGGGAAAACAGAGGGAGGGGGAAAAAAAATCAACAGGGGTTTGCCCCACCCTGTTAGGATTACTACAAGTAAAGATTACAGCATTATTTGATATGGTTTCAATGCATGTGGATGTCATACATAAGGTAACTCAAAGTTTCAGGCAGCCATAGGCCCTCACTACCACTGTTGCCATTCAGGCTGCCACAGCAGGACTGCCTGGAGGGAAGGGGTGCAGGAGAACAGAGGACGAAGAAGGAAAACAAAGAAGGAGGACAAAGAAGATATGCCCCTCCATCTCAATGTGGAGGGTCCTCTTTCCCTCTCATTGAGCTGCTCCTGCAGGTTTCCCAGTCCTCACCTTGGGGCCAAATTCTGGGGTACTACTGAGGATTAAAAAGGAGAAACTCACTGTCAATTTAGTGGTTCTCCAAATTCTGGTCTTTCCCTCTACTCTACCTTCTATCACTTACTTTTTTATTTTTAATCCTCACCTGCTGACATGCTTATTGATTTTAGAAAGAGAGGACAGGAGTGAGAGAGAAAGAGAGAGAAGCATCAGTGTGAGAGAGAAACAGAGATTGGTTGCCTCTCAAACGAATCTCAACTGGGGACATCTCATATGGGCCCCAAACAGAGACTGAATCTGCAAACTGAGGTGTGTGCCCCAATTGGGAATCAAACCTGCAACCTTTTGTTTTATGGGGTGAGGCTCCAACCAAGTGAGCCACATCAGCCAGGGCAGTCATTTACTTGTGAAACTGCTTAAATGCCTGCTCCACACATTCTGTCCAAGTTTGAGGGCTTCATTCAGTGGTTAGGTATCCTACCACAATAAGAACTTCCTACATTATAATATTTTGTTTTAATTCTGCATCAAAGAGGGATTTTATACATCACTCTATGTAACAACAGGATTCCAAGTTTAATTAAAGCCAAACTAAAATTTAACTAAATTATGCAACAAGTACAAATAATTATGTGACAATAGAATAGACATTTCCCAAGCACGACTAAGTTTATGAGGGCTCAGCTTATGGGTTTTTGGTTTTTTTTTGGTGTTTATCAGGTGTTTTTTGCTTGTTATTTGACCTGTATTATTAGACAATCACTATTTCTGAATGTCAAAAACCAAAAAAATATATAACAGCTCTGAAGAAATGTTACTATTATTATTAGGCTTTTCATGCAAAAACATAAAGAAAATTAAAGTAGAAATAAAAAGAGCCAGCGAAAAGATCAAGATTTTCAAATAAGTATAAAGGCAAGAAAAAGAAGCTTTTCCAGAAATAATAAACATGCCTGGCTTTGTGTAATGGAGTCTCCCCTGTTCTCTCCACACCAGCCCTGCTGGCCTTTGGCCTTTTCATTTCCTGTTCCTCCCGAGCTCTGTCCCGATTCATGTGTAATTTCTGACTAACTCCTACTCATCCTTTGAGTCATTTCCTCAAGGACTTTTTATTTGTCTGCAGACTAGGTTTGAATCCCCACATTATTCAAAACACCCCATCTATTTCCCTTGGTAGCATTTATTACAGTTATAATTCTTTAGTTCTATAATTAATGGCTATCTGTTCCATTAGATCACTAGCAGAATGCCTGGCAATTGTAGGCACTCATTTTAAAAAGTAGAACAATGGAGTAGAAAGAGCACCTAAAACTACCCCATCAGTGTCTTCACGAAGGGCCTTCTGTGAGCCAGTCCTCTGACAAACCTCTCATACTACCTTTTTTCCCTCAGAATAAGCCTGTGAGGGATGTGTTTTTCCTCTGCGTCTTACAATTGAGAAAACTGTTGACCTCTGAAGTTAAGTAATGCAGCGCAAAGTGGTGAATATTAAACCCAGGGTCTCCGACTCTCAGTTGAGTGCTTTTTCCGTTGCATCTTTACTTCAGGTTGCTCATTATCAGTTCCTGGGTCATGTTCAAGGAGAGTTTCTGTGGGACTCAGTTCCACCCACTTTTCCTCAGTTTCCTCCTCTACATTATGAAAGGAATCAACCTATGGACCAATGTTACTAAAAGTGTGGTCCATCAGTACCAGAACCATGGAGGAAGGTGGATGTTCTTATGAAAAATTCAGGTTACAGAGCCCCAGCCAGACTCATTAAATCAAACCATAGGGAAGAGGGGGGCAAGGTCCAGGAATATGCATTTTAACAGGCTCTTGAGGTGATTCTTAAGCATGTCTAAACTGAGAACATTGTTAGTTTTTATTCCAAAGTTCCCTCCAGCTTCAATGGTCATTGCTTCTAAAACATTGAATTTGGAGAGTATGTCATTGTATCTCTATCATCTTTTGCAGAGCCTGGAACTCAATACATTTTTAGTGAATGAATATATTTGGAAGTCAGGTTCAAGTCCTTGCTTTGGTATTTACCAACTGTGATTCCTTGGGAAAATTACTTCACCTCTTTGACCCTTAGAGTTGCCATCTTTAAGATGAAAATAAGAATAACAGTCCTTATTCTGGCTCCCAGAAGTTGATGTGGAAGATCAATTAAATCATGTTTTTGAAAGCTCTTGATGCCACTTTGAAGATGGTTTTAGTTGAAGAACCACTACAGGTATAAAGTGAATACCAGCAGGGGTTATTTAAGTCCTTCACATTCACGGATGGCTCATCTACAGCTCTCTCGAGTGCACTAAATAGGGAGTTTATTAAAAACACACACACAAAAATAACCACCACATTTGAAAATCACATTTCTGTTCAAAGTAGGAAGGGTCCTTCCAAGAAAATAACATTTTGTGGAAGAAATCTGATGCATTCCCATAGTGCCCCCTGGTGGAGCCTAGAAATGTACCATTCTCATCACATACTTGCTGCCTGCTTAGCAGAGAGATTAATTTATCAATTACATATTTGTTCTCCACCTAGGCTAGGAGCTTTTTGTGGAACCCAGGCTAAGTTCTCTTTGTCTCCAGAGCCTATCATTCATTTGTGCATGTGTTCATCAACCATTAATGAGCACCCATGCCGCTGTGTGCTGTGCTTGGCACCCAGAGACACCACAGAGGGGCAGATGGTCCCTGCCCCTAGGGCCCTTACAGTCAAGTAATGGAGACAGACAAGTAAATCACCAATGATAGTTACGTGTGCCAGGTATGAGTAGGTGCAGGGAACGATGGAAGCCACCTTCTCTGGCCAAAACCCAATGATCAGTTTTGAGAAAAACCATGGCACATTAAGGGATGGATGGGGAAAATGAGTCATAAAAAGTAAACAGGAGCCAAATAGAGTTCAGCTTTTATGCTAAGTTCAACGTGAAGCAACTGAACAGCTTTATTTATTTTACACGAAGTCTATGTAACAGCTTGTCTGGTAAAGGAGAGAGCACCAGAGTAGTGCTCTCTCCTGTTGCTATAGCAACCTCAAATTGTGTCAGACAGTTTAGTAACTGAACTTTTTTTTTTTTAATCCTCACCCCAGGACACTTTTTCCATTACTTTACAGAGAGAGAGGCAGGGAGAGAAGAAGGTGTTAGGCGGGCTGTGAAAGAATTGACAAAGAGAAGAAAGTGTAAAGAATAAAGGTCTTATTTACTCTCCAAGAAAGGAGAGGGGCATGCTGTGCATTGAGGGGTGGGGGCTTTGAGCTTTTATTGGATAATAATTGGATTAAAAATGTGGGGGGTGCTGTTGTGAGGCCCTGGGGCTCTTGGGAGGTTTTAACACGGGGCTGCAGTTTGTTCTAATATTATCTTCCTCTTGTGGCTGTAGGAACGGTCAGTTCTGTCCTTGCTTTCCAGTAATTTCCAGTCCTGCAGACATAAGCTCAGAAAAGTAAAATGGCAGTCATGTTTAACAAGGTCACAGGCCTGCTCAGCAAATGGCATCACAATAGCAAATGGCGCTGGCTTTGTCCTTTCAGGGGGGCGAGAAACACCTCCGTGTGAGAAAAGCACTGAACGGTTGCCCAGACCAGTGATGGAACCCTAACCCTGCAGCTGTGGGATGACACTCCAACCAACTGATCCACACCAGCCAGGGCAGCAGTTGGTCAGTTTTAAGCAGAGGAATAATGTGATTAGATTTTTGTTCTTTAAAGATCATTCTGACTATGGGTAGAACTGAATGGAGGAGGCAGGACCAGAGGTAGAAAGGCCAGTTAGGAAGCTGCTGCATAGTTCAGGTGATAAATAAATGCTTGGTTTGGAGGGGCACATAGGGAGTTTAAAAAGTATTGGTAAAATTTCACTTCTTTTCCTGGGCGAGGTATGAAAGTATTTTATTTCTCACATCTTACATTACACAAATTCTGCCCTTGCTCCCCACCCACATGGGAATAAATCTCTATCTCCCCTCCACTCCCACTTTCCTTATTTAGCCTCAGGTCAGTGCTTCCCTGCCCTGCTCCCTGAACCCCACCCTTCAGCTTCTGATTTTGCTGGAAGCCCTCTAGCCAGGCTCAAGTACTCCTGCTTCCCAGTTCTCACTCCTATATTTCCTTTGCTTTGTGTTGAATTTATTCATATACCATGTGAGCCTCCTCCCCTTTGCTAATTCACAGCCTACTTGCCTTTCAATAATCAACTCAAATTCCAATTCAGTTCACTTCGGTTGAACCTTTTTTTCTGAGGGCTTATTACCTGCTTGCCTTGGTTTGGGGCACTGGGGGTACAGCACAGCCAGCCGGTTCCAGTCTTGCGAGCTCACCCTTGACTAGCAGAGTCCAGCAACAGACCATTTCCTCATGGCGAGGGAAGTGCTGTGACAGAGGTCGGCAAAGGGAGCTGTGGCAGTACAGAGTGTGAGGACCGCTGCCCTGCTTGTGAAACACTTAGAATGAACGTCCCCCCGAATTGCTCATCGAGTCACGCCCTACCAGAACAACCTGCGCTATCGAGGCGAGCCCCGACAGAACCGTGGCAGTCATCAACCGGTCGTTTAAAAAAGGGGTCCAGGAACTACCCTGACTTCTTTGAGGTTTGCTTTTCAGATCGAAAGCCAAGCCACAAACTGCAGAGACAAACTCAATACCTGGTCGGGAAAGTCCCTTTCTGCATCGCATAAGTGCTACACAATCCCAGAACGCTTCACTTTGCTCCGGGTCTACCGGAGATCAGTGTTTCAGAAGAGGAGGAGCTTGCTAACACACACCCTGACTGGTTAACCCCCGCAACTTCCATGATCCCAAGCCATAAAAACCCCTAAGCTCCACTTTTGGGGTGCAGAACCTGGGGCCCTATCAGTGTTCTTGCCCTCTGCAGGGCCTCAATAAATCTGCCTTTTCCTTGTATCAGTGCCCCCAGTCTAAATTCTTTTCTATCAGGAGACAAGAACCCAAACTCGTCAGTAACACTTTTTGGTGGGATGGGGCCAGGGGCCAGGCAGGAAAGGCTTTTTGGAAGGGATGATGCTTGAGTTGAGGGTTAGAGGAGTTGTTTGCAAAGTGAAGAGGTGTCCAGGAGCGAGCTGCAGGCAGAGCCCCTCCTTGCTGTTTGTTGTGCTACGCCCGTGACAGGTAGAAATCCCACCTTTAGCTACCCTGGGCGGGCTAGCGCCCCCATTTCTAGGATATCAAATTAATTCTGGGTCTCCTTGAAAACTGTGCATAGGGCGATCAGGAAGGTGGGGGGGACCAAAAACTGGCTATACAAGGAATAGTAGCTGAATTATGCATAGACTGAGGGGAATTTTTTTTTTTTTTTTGAGTGAAAAGAAAATGGACCTTTGTATAACACTGAGTTTCCAAGTGCAACCAAAGGGTAGATGTTGCTGGAGGCAGATTTCGGCTGAACACAAGGAAGAACTCGCTACTGGCCTTTCTTTAAAAGAGATCAGCTTGTTGCGGCCTGTTGTCACTGGAGAGTGTCCTATGTCCCTGTTTGTAGTCATACTGTAGCAAACGATGAGAGTTGGACAAGGTGACCTTGTAGGTTCTTTCCAGGGCTGGATTCTCTCATTGCAGCTCCCCCACCCTCACCATCATCTCTTACAGACCTTCTGTTGAAACCTTCCATGGCCTTCACGCCAGCTGACTGAAGTCCATCTGAGCCCCACAGCACAGCACAGCACACAGGGCGCTTCCTTTCCCATCTCCACTCTCACCTTGCCCGAAACAAAGCAGTACCAAACTGCTTCCGGCTCTCCGCACACCCCTGCTGTGCTGGTGCTGCAGGTGTCCCCTCTTCCTTTGCCCGGCTGTTCTCCAGCACTTCCCCCACTGCTCTGTTCCACCAGAAAAGCCGGAATTCGTGCTGCCTGTCACCTACCAGACCCAGTAAGCAGAGACAGGGGTTGGATTTCTATGGGCACTTTATTCAGAGGGCTGGCGATCTGAGAAGACACATCTTAAATTCCATTTTAAACTTTATAAGGAGAAGAAAAGTGTAGGTAAGAGGTTTGGAATTCAGGGAAAAAGTTAATCAGATAACAGCTGCAGCACTCTTTCACCTATGTCCTGGGTTGTCAGCTCACCTGGAGCACAATGGCTGATTCCATCTTGAATTGCTGGCCGTCCTCCTGAGGCACGAAGGTGGAACTGCTTATGGTCCCCTGGAGTCAGGGTGAGTCACGCCTTCAGCTCCTGAAACAACAGCTTTTCACATACATTGGTTGCTAAGCTTATTAGCTACCACCTGAAACTAAAATTTTTCCAAAATTTGAATCCCCCATCAGATGTTTGCCACCCTTTGCACATAACTTCCAATTGGTAAATTAACTCTCTCTGTGTCCGGATGCAAGGGTAACTGCAGTGGCCTGTCTCCCACTACCATTCAGAAGGGCTGAGGGGGCCAGTCGGTCTCTAGTTCCAGCTAGGAGGCCGGCAGGTGACAACAGGCCAGCTGACTGGGCCTTCTCTCCAGGTACTTTGAATCCAAAGACGGGGAATAAAGGTGATTTCCCTGGTGGTGCAGGGCCAGTGAGGAAGCTGTCCTGGACAGGCTCTCCAGCAATGACATGTTTGCTGTGTGTTTTTTCCTACTTACCAGCCTTTTGGAGTACCCTTGGTACCTATGCATTTCTAAGCCAATAAATATTTATAAAATGAGTGAATGAAGTACAGGGATAAAGGTCAAAGGCTAAATTTAAAGCAAATTACATGCAAGGTTGGAATATTTAATGATCAGGACCAGAGGAAAAGAGAGGGAAATAAAGAAGCAGGAGAAAGATCCCATCACTAAAATAAATGAGGAAGTGCTCATTTAGGGAGGGAAGGGAGAAGAATGGTGAATAAAAAAAGTTTTATTGTAATCCCTCCTCCAAGACATCCCGTTATATGCAGAGCAACTCTTCTCCTTTGGGAATCATAACGGTTCTTTTATTTTTGGTTCTGTTACCTTCCTGGTCCCTCTTTAGATGGGCCTCAGGCCAGTGGCCTTGCCCTTACCCTCAGAGACTGTTAAAGACCTTGTCAACTAGCAGCCCATCCAGTGGCGGCAGAAATCAAAGATGACTTGAAGAGGCTTCAAACCAGGATACGGAGCCACTAAGAAAAAAGGACATGGGTAGAGATGACCCTGAGGCAGCAAAAAGTAGGTAGTGCCTGGATGTCAAGGGGACTAACGGGTTTATAAAGCTCTGAAGCTGGTGCTATCACTACCACATGCTTCTCATGTGCAACTCTGTGCATCTGCAGAATCAGGAAGTGTTTTTCTTCTGTAGGCAGAAACATGAACTCATTCATTCAATAAATATTTACTAGGCACTTGCTTTGCGCCATGCACTGCTCTAGGCAGCATTAGAGAAGTGAAAAAGCTACACTCACGGAGACCACTCCATGGAGACACACGTAATACTGTTGCTGGACAGGTCTGGCCCTGAGTGGGTCTGCCTATAGGGCCAGCTGCAGTGTCTGGGTTCTTGACTTTGTGTAGGAAAGATTTCACAACAAGAGTCCAGCTGACTGGGAGGGTACGTTTAGTAAAGCTGGGGACAGTGAAACAAGGAAGCATGGAAGAAGCAACAAGAGAGCCTAGGCTGGGCTGCCTTAGCTCCCTGGGAAGTCAGAGAAAAGGGGCTCTTGGGGACAAGTTCAGGGGGTTAGCCTGGGATATAAGCTCCCAGCTACCCATTGCTTTGCAGGGGTGTCCAACTCACGGGCCACCCAGGATGGCTATGAATGCAGCCCAACACAAAATCATAAATTTACTTAAAACCTTTTTTGCTCATCAGTTTTCATTAGTGTTTGTATATTTAATTTGTGGCCCAAGACAACTCTTCTTCCAGTGTGGTCCAGAGACACCAAAAGGTTGGACACCCCTGCTAGAGTTTACGAGACAGGTGCCTGTGAAGAAAGAAGGGGGCTGCTCCCCAGAAGGAGAGCACGGGAGCTGGGTTGTCTTGAGGCTTTTATCCCTCTCTTGCAGGCAGAAACCTTAGGGTGGGTCTCAGCAGAATATTCATCAGTGCTACAGGTGTGTCCTTTCAGGGGCATGGTCTCCACTGATTGGTCAGTGGCAGGGCAGGGGGTCTTTAGTCATTGCAGTTGGTGCTGGAGTCACCCACCTGGTTTTGCTGCTTTTCTGGGCCTGGGGCTGAAACACAACTGAGGCCAGATGTTATCTCTGGGCAGGTGACCTTTCGTATCTGGCTGTAAATTGGTCCGCCAGTTTGTTCAGCTGTCTGTTTCAGTTTCTCTGTTCCACTTGCCAAAAAATGTCCCTGTCTCAATACTACTTAAATTTATGTGTCCACTTGTTTGTGTGTGATGAACAACAATATTTATTATGTTAGCAGATGCTAAAATGGACAGACAAGTTAGTCAACTGAAAGAGAGAAAGAAAAACAGGATGGACAGAACTTTAATATGAACTCTTCTGGGCCTTCCGATGAACCGATAAAAAAATACTGACTGAATAGTGAGCTAAAATATTTATTTAGGCTCAATGTAGATTCTAGGGTATGCCATACATACATTTCAAAAATGTATTCAGTTTGGATAGCAAACTTTCTGAACTACACAGTACCTGAGATATAAAAATAACACAGAAATTCATGCTTATGAAGAGACCTGTTTATTACTGATAACATTTCATTGGACTAAAACCACAAGAAACCCACACACAAATACTTAAAGTGCAAATTCTCACAGGCAGTATTTATGATCCACCCTGGTGTTTTCTGAGGGAAAAATGGGAAGATATTGACAGAAACTGTTAAAACAAGGGCACAAATCTGAACTGCAGCTACAGTTAGAAAAACAAATAATTCCCCACTGCGCACATTTTGTCTGGCATGTCCAACAATGTACACAAAGAGTTCATTTTAGCCCAGAAGAAGGCCCCACCACGGACAGATGCAGATTCTTGCCTGAGTGGCTCTTGTAAGGGGTATGCTGAATCGCAACACCAAACGTCGGCATGCCACGTGGTATCAGGCTGGTGACGACTCACCGGGAAGGCAGCACTAGTCGGCTCAAAACGGCACTTGTGTTGACGATGTTAAGTCTTCGCAGACACTTTCCTAGCCTCTTTGGCCAATACCTTGCTTGGAGTGTAAAATACGAGGTGTTATACACAATTTCCAAACAGAAAATTTCTTTCTCCAAAGAAACTGAATATTTAAGGGCATGTGTGCTTGATAAACATTACTTATTATAAATTTCAGTAATGAGAATTGTTTTAAAAGCTGAATTAGAAAATTATATTTTTGATTGTTCTTAAATGCTTTGCTTCTTTAAAATAAAATCCCATAATTACTATTATCACCAATAAAACACTCGGTACCAGCTGCTATACTAGGTGGTATGGATATGAAAAAATAATAAAGGAAGCTGATAGTCAAGAAGGATCTTGGTTAAGGAATGCCAATAAACTGGAGAACAAACTAGCCAATACCTCGACTGGATTGTAAGGTTCATTGGTAACATAGCTCAGGTCAGTTTAACTTGGCGTTCATACTTTCAAAGGGCAGCTTCTAAAGGGCAGGGAATATCCTAGTTATGTTCTATGTTTCTGCTTCTCACACTGAGTCAGGGTGTGCGCCTCCAGGGACCTGCAGCAATGGGAGGGGCTGGGGGAGAAAACCGAGGCCACGTGGTGAGCACGGTGCTCCTTTCTGGCAGCACCAGTTTTGGTGGAGATTGAAGGAGTCATTTTTATATCAACACAGTCTTATTATGGAGAATGCAAACTTTACTTACATTTTTGAGACATAGCATGAAATTGCATGAGTGGTAGGCTGCGTCTGACTTTGCTCTCAGGCCCCTCCCCCTACACATGAGGCTTTAGGGTCAGGCTGGTGGAAAAATGTGAGAAGCAAGCTTCAGCTATGTCACTTTGCCCTTATCTTGGTTGCTTCGCTCCTTCTTGTATGTTCTCTTTTGTAAGTACAGAGTCTTTAATTAATGAAGAGAAAAGATGGCTTAATGGATATGGCAGGATGACGAACATGTTTAAGTAACCACGGGTCAATGCTAACTTTGTTTCCGACTAGACCCCAAGTCCTGCTGTGTACTGAGACAATGGGACATTCTCTTCTTTCTACTCACACTCCTTATGGCTACAGTAAGACGCTCTGAGGCACAAATACAAAAAAAAATTTCCTCAAATCTTGTGCTTTGGTTGCCCAAAGTACAAGGACACTGGAAAGATAATGCTAGATCAATTGACCATTCATTTTTGTCAGTATGATTCCTTCCTCATCGGTTTTTGGAGCAGTCTTAATTATAAAAGGCCGTAATAAATTAACATATAGTAACCAGACAGACCACAAAAAGTTATGAAACGGATTTAAAATTATTTCTTACAATGTCTTCTTCTCACAATAACAAAATACCCCAAAGTCCACAAACCAACTTAGTTTATGAATAAGTTTAAAGCGTTCTGAAGGATACAGTTAGGACTGATCAGTGAGGTAACAGGGCAAAAGCATTTCACAGTAACAAAATGTGGGAGGGCACAGAGGGAAAGAGGGAGGTAGAGAAAAAAGGGCATCAACTTAAATTTATCCAAGCTGAATTTGGATTTTTCAAGCATCACGAACAACAATGGAAAAGATCTGAAAGAAAAACCAATACCAGCAGCTCAAGAACAATTTCACCATTAAACTCCAGCTAATATTCTTGTTGCATCAACTCCAGAAGCAATCTTTTTAAGAAACAGGAGTTCTAGTTCCTATTTAAAGATATTCCAAAGTATCCAATTTCTTAGAAAACTCTCTGCTGAAGTTACTACATCCAAATAACAATAGTCTATACGTAAAACAAACTCCTCAAATACCCTACGATGCTGTACATTCTTCAAGATGAACAATATTGTGTTCAAGTCTCAATTTACCAGATTAAATTAAAGATAACATCTAAGCAGGTCTTTACTCACTGTACTCATGCATCTACCACTCAACATATATAAAAAAAAGCTCTCTTGTGAGCTAAATTCTTACAGATATGGAGTGAAATTCAAATGTTACTTCCAGTGCTTTTTATGACATCTTTGTTCCAACCTGAGTTTAAAAAAAAAAGGTTTAGAAGAAATCTATAAAAGCCATTTAGTATATCCTTTACTATTTAAATTTTTTATCCTTTTAAAAATAAAAAATTCAAATAGAAGGCTTCGTCATGATTCCTGCTCAAGTTTTTAAATCTTAAACTACACGTGCCACCTTTTTTCTTTTTAAAGTTCCTCAGTCCCTCCTATTTTATCCTTGCTGGAGACAGAGAACATTTTTATCATATTACTTCTTAAATCGTTCAATAAATGACTCAATAACTTAAGATTAATTAAACTATCTCAACAACTTTCTCCTCTCCAGAGTTAAATAATCTTAATTTCTTTACTTTTCTCAGAGGTTTTATTTTCCATCTGTATTTTATTCCTTTTTATCTGGGCTATATTCCCTTCCCAATCCCATTTGATCCTAAGAAGCAACAACATCCCAGAAACTGAATCCGTCAGAGGGCTACTTTTTCTCATGTCCTACAACTTGGCCTCTTTAGTGGTCAAAGAAAACGGAGGGTTCACTAATCACTCATCATCACAACAAACAAACACAAGTAAACCACTTACACACAGTTTATTCCCTATTTTTAGGGTCATAAGTTTACCCTTGACAAAAAGCATTTCTCTGTCACCTTATTGACCTTTCTATTGTTTGCTTATTTCTGTTTATTTCCAGTCTATACTTTAATCTGGCCCCACTAATTCTTTCCTTTTCGCCAGAGCTCTCGAGAATCCCAGTTTTGATCTGCACACTCAGTGAGAATGCATCAGTTTCCATGGTATTGTTCATAAAGAAAAAAGTAAACACTGCACAGCCCCAGGCTGAGACCTACTGGCCAGCACTTCTGTTTGTCCTGGTTGGCTCGGGTGCCTGAACCATCCTGTTGGGCAAGTGTACACCACCATATCGAGTTGATATTCAATATCGCACTTGGCCAGACTTGAGAGCTGGGCCAGAATCAAATAATCCCCTCCAACTATACACTACAGGAACACCTGTACAATTTTGTGGATTTTAACTTTGGACTTTTCAGTTTTTGAGATAAGAAGAATCCAAGCTTTAACAGCTTTTCACCTTGACTAAGATAACTTAGACGCTGCACTACATGAAAGCACTCCAATGAAACTTCTCTTTACAACAGTAGAGCGACAGTCACACATGGCTTTAGCGATTATAAACGGGCTATTGTATCATTTTAGCTCCACTTTGTCCTTCAGGCAATGCAAAACAGACACTGAAACCAAATATACATATTTTCCATATATATAGTATGGCTCATACCACTTTGTAGCATATAGGCCATTTCCTAAATCACAGTCTACATTCCTAAAAGCAAATAAAGCAAAACAATTCTACACATTTCTTCGAGTGCAAAGCCTTTGAAAACAAATTCATTTAGAAATACGGCGCTCTACATTTAGCTAGCTGTCTATGATCTACAGTCATACAAGACCCCTCTATAGGAAAGGAACAAATTAACAATAGTGGCAATACAATGACTTGAAAATTCTATATGGATTATATGGGTTCAACCAAATATTAGCTGGTAGTTAGAACAAACCAAACCGTGATTTAATAAGTATGTCAGTCAGTTCAAATTTCGTATCATCATTTTTTTTTAGGAAGTGCATTTTCACCAGGTATCATCCACAGGCAATTTGTTTAGCTAATTATGCTCAAGGCCTTGCCATCGTTACCTGTGAACTACACCCCATGTGTCTGAGTGTCCTGTGAGCTACATACACCACGGGGTACCCTTTAAGGAGACTGCACAGAGCACCTCCGTCATCTGTTTGAGGAGACCGCAGAATCTACCAGTGCCCTTCCAATTTTTTTCCACATTAGAAAAGGTAGATAGTTCACTCTACCAGAAACACTATCAGTGACCAGAAATTCTACGGAAACCAGCAAGATACTAGGATAAACTGGACTGTAGTTCTAGTGTTTTATACTATCTGAATGTTTTATTTCCTAGTGAAATTAGCATTGCTTCACCTGATAAGGGAATAAACCCACTTACAAAAATTAATTCAGAAGGTAGGCTTTTAAATACATTCAGAGCTCCTGTCTCAGTTCAGATTTTTTTCTTTACTCACAGGCTGTGATAACGATCCTTAATTCCAACATGAAGATGCCTAACTACAGTTACACTGAGCCTACTTTTATTAAGATATTTATATACATTCACAAGATTTTAAAGTCAGCAAACCTTTTTAATACAGAGGGAAAGCACCTATGTAGTTTGGAAGATTTTCCTTGGCTGTCTGACAATTAACGGATTAAATGCTGTTCAATGCAGGACACTGTCAGTCCACACCGCGCCCTGAGAAATTTGACAAGAACAGAGCTTCTAGGAGTGTTGCCACTATTGTTTCATGTTCAGTACACACTGGCGCTGCACATACACACAACAAATCTACACTGCACCGACAGCACCTGGCCCAGGAGAGCTACGGACCACATTTGTCACATCTGTTCTAAGCTAGAAAGGCTAAATACCCTATTTCAAATACTCTCATCTGTGAGTCAATGTGTGACCTGTGATGTAACACTGACACTTTTCCCACAGCATTCTGAGAGTAGTGCTGTTTTCTTGCCAATTTTATGAGATAATTTCTCTAACTAATTCTACAATGATATAACTGCCTATTTAAAAAATCCATGCCATACACAATGACAAGAATATGGAACTAAGCTTACTTAGTCACACTTGAACAAGAAAACTCACTTTTGCACTGTTTTGTTTCTGTTAAAGGAAGAATGATGTGTTATTATAATACTTTTAATGTAATACTTTTGTTCAAGAATATGAAAAAAATTGAATCATTTTCTCTCCAGACCATTTCATTTCAGAGTTATACCATTTGTTTAGTCAGCCAACCAAAAAGAAAGAAAATAAAAGGGAACGGAAACTCGGCCAGATGAGAGAGAGGGAGAATGCTGATTCGAGTCCAACGCGTGGAGTTCCCAGTCGCCCCGTCCGTCTGCCAGCACAGAGTAATGACGGACCCATGTCCACTAGACAGAACGCCAGATCAGTCCATTTTTACTGGGCTCAAGAAAATTCTCAATCAAAGCTTCAATGAGTTTCTTCAATTCCTCTTCTAGTAAAGTGGTGTCACTAAGCAAAAAGATTAAGAGTTTTAAAAGTCTTGATTTTCAGAGCCTTAAAATTTTAATTGTTATAACTTTTAAAGAAGGCATATACTTGATGGAATGATCAAACAATTGGTAAACAAAAGAGAGATTCACTCATTTAAAACAAAACAAGACCAAAGCAGGAAAAAATCACACAAAGAAACAGCACAAACTGAAGTTGAACTGCATTGGGAGGAGATCCTTGGTACAGGATATTTGAATGAGTTATAGTATTTCTAAAGATTTCTCCTGGTTGAGGTGATTTAATGACTTAGAACACCGGTTCCAGGTATTCAGAGAAAATACCTTCCTGAAATACCTGTGCGGATATTATGGGATGGCATGGTATGTCTTTCAGGTGGCAGAGGAAAGTGTGACTAAAGGAATAAGATGTTTAAAAGATGAACGTACACTTACTAGTACACCCTTCAGAGTCACCACCTGAAGAGCTGCTGCTGCTCAAAACGTTTCCAGAAAAGTCTCTTTTGAACTGCCTTCAGTTATTTCACATGCTACCCAACAAATCAGTTTTTATTACTTTCATAATCATCCTTTATTTTAAACCAAGTATAGCATTACCCAATTCGGTTTACTTTAAACTCTGCTCTTCCCCGCCCCCACCAAAGAAAATACAAAGATTTAGAAAAATCCAAAATGATGTACCTAGTAGGCAATTCCAAAAAATCTTCCCCAAAATATATCAATCAATGACAACACTATTGGAGGTACTACTTTTAATAAGTGTGAATAGCCCTTGAATATGTTTATTAAAGTGAAGTTATTTATTCACATACTCTTAAAAGGAAATACATTGGGCAGATTAAGTTATATCATAGCAGATGTAGAAAATGGATATTTGGCAATAAACAAATTATTTGTTCATCATTTCTCTATGTTCATCATTAAGGCCCAGAGAGCCGTTTCAGGACCACACATTTACCAGAATTTTAAAATTCAGTTCCCAAATGGTACAGCTGCTTTGGAAAACTGTTTGGCAGTTTCTCAAAAGGTTGAATACAGAACCGCCATACAGCCCCACAGTTCTACTCCTAGACACGCACCCAAGAGGAATGAAAACGTGCGCCCACATAAAAACTAGCGTACAGACATTCTGTAGCACCGTTATTCATCACAGCCCAACGGTGGAGATGATCCAAATGTCCACTGCCTGATAAATGGATACAAATGTGGTCTCTCCATACAGTGGAATATTACTGGGCCATGAAAACAATTTTCTAAAAGAAAGGAATAAAGTACTGATTCATGCTACAACATGGACGGCCATTGAAAACATTATGCTAAGTAGAAGATGCCAGTCACAAAGGACCACATACTGTACAATTTCATGTCTGTGAAATGTTCAGAATATGCAGCAGATGTACAACGGCAGATAGTAGCGTGGTGGTCGCCTCGGGCTGGGAGGGAGGGGAATGGGAAGTCACTGCTCATGGGTGTGGGGTTTCCTTTTGGGGCGAAGAAAATGTTCTAAAATTGATTGTGGTGAGGCTTGCACAACTCTGAATACACCAAAATCCATTGAATTGTACGCTTCAATGGGTGAACTCTTTGGTATGTGAATTATATCTTAATAAAACTTTTACATATGATATTTAAAGATCAATCCTCACCTCTGGTCAGGCGGCGCGCACATCTCTGCATAATACTTTATCTTTGGTTCTGTCCCACTTGTTCGAAGAGTAGCCACACAGCCGTTTTGAAAAGTAAATGTAATCATCTGGCTGTTTTTACTCACAGGCAGCACCTATGCAAAATTGTAATGACGGCTTAATCACACACGGTAACTTTCTCACTTCCAAGAGTTTTAAAATGCATTACATTTATATGCGGTATTTAAAGTAGCTGAATTCACAGAAACAGCCCAGGGCTGCAGGAAGGGACAAAGGGGAGCTGTTTCATGGGTGCAGAGCTTCGGGGCAGCAGGATGAAAAGGTTCTGGGGGCCTGCACCGTAGTGTGAGCGTAGTTAAGGCTGCTGAACTGTGCACTTAAAGATGCTTAACTTGGTAATTTTGTTTAATTTTTAATTGTTTACCACAATTAAAAATAAAAAATTTTTAAAGAATTTTAAGAGACAAAAGAAGGTTATATACATAATTCACAAATGTTTCGCTACTGGACATTATAATAGTACATGCATTGGGCTACACACCTTACACAGATGATCTCTGGGCCTCAACAATAACCCTGCAACTAAATATTACTGCCAATTTATGGGCAAGGCCCAAAGAGAGCAAACGCCCTGCTCAAGGTCATCATTCGCTCAGTGGCAGAGCGAGAAGTTGAAGCCGGGTCTACCTATATCAAAGTCTACACTGTCTCTATATTTGCCAAGTGCTTTATCATTTTAAAGCACTTTCACAGTTTATTACTGTATTTCACCGTATATAACGTGCTCCGTGTATAATGAGCACCCACAGTTTATGCACATTATATACGGGATTATTATATCATGGTATGTAATCATTACACCCGTGTATAACGTCCACCCTATTTTTCCCTCAAAAATTTGGGCAAAAAACTGTGCATTATACATGGCAAAATATGCCATGTATAGTAGTCACCAATGCAGAGTTCACATATCCTGGAGGACAGGCAACATAATTCACTGGGGTGCAAAAATGTTTTAAATATTTTTTACTGAAAAAATTTTTAAACAAAGAAACGAAGCCCTACTGACAGTAAAGATACACACTAACACTGATCCGCTTCCTAGGCCACAGATAGTCTGTGAAGTTATCTCAAGGGAGCTGTGGGGTCTGTACTGAGACACAGGGGGTGACAGTGGCACCTTTCCTCAGGTGTCCTGAGCCTGGTCCTCAGCCTGACGTCCCTCTCTCGGTCAGTGCCACTACCATATTCTAGTTGCTTAAAACAGAGAACTTCCTTCCCTGCTTTTTACTCATAGAACATCAACAGTGAGTCCTGTCTGCTCTATCCTTGACTTACCTGAACTTGTCCAATTCTCTCCATCACTACTGCTGCTATGATTAAGTTCAGGCTCCCATTATCTCTCATCTCAATTACTGAAACGGCACACTAACTGATCCACACATGCCATTCTTCCTCACACCACACACTCTAGAGAACTGCTTGTGGTTCTCTAAAGGAGAACATGCCTTCTCACCTCCAGACCTAGCACTTGCTGCTCCCTTCACCTGAAACTCCCTCTGTTCCTCCTACATTTGGATAACTCCTGCTCCTACTCTGGAACTCAGCTCATAGAAGCCCTCCAGAAAGTCTTCCATAAGCCCCCGAATCTGAGTAGGGACCCTTCCATGGCCCCCTATGCACCCCATGGTAGCACCTATCAGTTTGTAGGGTAATCGCTGTTCATTTCCCCACTGGACTCCTGAGTGTAGAACAGTGCCCTCATCACTGCCATTCCCCAGTGTGCCTGTGCCTGCAGCGCAGAAGGGTTTGATAAATGCCTGCTGCACCCACAGATGAACGCCAATCTGAAGTGTGGGGAAGAACGAACTCGGGACTCAGTAAACTTGACACTTACTATATGACCTTAGGAGATTAACTGTACCTATACTACCTGATTTACCAAACTGTCATACGCATCAGTGAAGAACAGATAGAAAAGCCTTTTGAATGACAAATATACACTTTA
Source organism: Macrotus californicus (assembly GCA_007922815.1). Classification (NCBI taxonomy): domain Eukaryota; kingdom Metazoa; phylum Chordata; class Mammalia; order Chiroptera; family Phyllostomidae; genus Macrotus; species Macrotus californicus. The sequence goes on along the minus strand of VMDR010013270.1, from coordinate 6,251 downwards.
AAGGAGTAAAGAAGGGAAAAGCAGAATACGAGAACTACTCCAAGCACAGCAACAATAGAAAAATAAAAAGCAAAAAGAAATTGGTTCTTTTCTTCAAGCAGTTTACGAAGACACAAAAACAGATGCGCACACACATGCACCAAATACTGATGACTGGGAACCAGTATGGGTTGACTGCATGAACATACACAAAGGAAGTGTAGGTAGTGTTCTCCCAGGGAGGCAACCAACTTCCCCAAACATATTGTGCCCTAGAATCTTGAGTCAACATCAGACATTATAAATGATAATTTAGGCTAAATACAATCAGCAATCCATGGCATTTAAATATTTGTTGAGCATCTACCATGTAGGCAGGACATTTGAGAGGCGTAAAGGTACATATATCAGAAATGGATCTGCCACGTAAAACGCAGATAACATAAGATAGAGAGTGATGAATGACAAGAGGAAGAGACAATATGTAATGAAAACTCAGGAGAAAGCTATTTGCTTTTGGGACCTGGAGGATATGTGGAGGGGACATTTGCCTCAAGTCTCGAATAATGGCTAAGGTGTGGACCTGAGACAGTAGGAAGAAAAGGTAGAGTGAGGAAACAGTTTGAGCAAAATTAGAGAAATTTAAAAATATATATATACAAGAAATTATAAGTTGTTCTATTTGGCTGGAGGTATTAAGAGAATAAAGTTGGAAAAGGGAGATTACAACTAGAAAGAAGTGTAGCTTCAAAATTATAGCCTTTCAGGCTTTATTTTCAACATTATTTAGCCCTGACCAGTGTGACTCAGCTGGGCATCGTCCTACAAAACAAAAGGTCACCAGTTTGATTCCCAGTCAGGGCACATGCCTGGGTTGTGGCCCAGTCCCTGGTTGGGGTGTATACCAGAGGCAACCAATGGATGTTTCTCTTCCTCCTTTCCCTTCTCTTTAAAAAATAAATAAATACAAAATCTAAAATAAACCCACATTATTGATCTAACATCATCACACACTCGTCCCTCTCTTCCTTCCCTTTTTCTGTCTGCCTTTCTCACTCTTTTTCTCACCTCTCCACCCACAAAGGATAGCATTCACTTGGGGAGTGACAAGACAGAATGACAGAGCCAGTTAGTGGACTTAAAACAGCTTTGGAGAAAAACAATAGACCCTAGTTTCAAGAAATAGGCTTGAACTTCCTCTATTTCATCATAGTACGAATTATTAAAAACTGTTAAAAAGCCCTGGCTGGTGTGGCTCACTGAATTGAGTGCCAGCCTGTGAACCAAAGGGTCACTGGTTTGATTCCCAGTTGGTGCACATGCCTGGGTTCGGGGCCAGGTCCCCCATAGGCTGTATGCGAGAGGCAACCACACATTGATGTTTCTGTCCCTCTCTTTCTCCCTCCCTTCCCCTCTCTCTAAAAATAAATAAATAAAATCTTTAAAAAATAAAATAAAAACTTAAAAAAACCTTTTTAATACATATTTTTTTTAAAGGTACTTACTGATTTCTTATTAGGCTGGCTGCTGTCATATCCAGTGGTAATGTCTCGTACATGCAATATAGCAAATGTCCCACAAAATTTTGGATATTCTTTTGGAGAATCAAAATTACGAAGCCTTTCAAATATTCTTTTGATGGTAGTTGAATCATAACACAAGAAATAGGAAGTTTTGGAAATGTGATAACCATACCTGCACAAAGATTTAAAGAGCTCAAATTAGATTTCAGATCACTTTTTAGAAAAGTACGTATCACGGATAAGCCAATTATAGAATTATGTAGAAAGTAGCAGTCCTTAATTCAGACAATTTTAGTACTTTTTAAAAAGGACTGACTACTCCACAAAAACAAGTTCAGTGGGACTTACTTTTCATAAACTTTCATGAGCTGCTGCTTCAATGTGACGTTCATGGTCTCCAGGTACGACGCCATCTCAGCCACAACAACAGCCGCACTCACCCCGTCTTTATCCAGAACTGCGGTTCCACACAGAAAACCTGGGAATTAAAAAAGAAGAAAATGTAAGCCCGAATAATTTCAATAGTTTTACATTCCTCCAGTAGGACCAATGAATTAAAAGCCTAGGAATAAATGAAACCCATTGATACTGAAGATATTTAGGGAGCCTTTAAGTGTTTTTATTTTTTCTGATGAGAAATGAATCAATACATTTCTGAATGCTCTGTGGTTTTTACCACAACTCAGAATGCAAAACCAGAAGACAAAAATTCCTCTCCATAGAATTACTACATTTTAAAAAAATGCTCTCATTCAAATTTCAAAGATTTTAATATTTACTACATACCAATAGACTCTTCAAATGCAAAAAGGACTTCTTTCCCATTTTCCAGGAGGTCTTTTATCCTACTTCCAATCCATTTAAAACCTGGTAATGTTTCCTGAAATGCAGAGGAGGCCACTCTTGTTAAGTGACTCTCTCACAAGTACATATTAGAGAAAAGCCCCTAAATGCACTACATAACACTCTCATAGTGATCTTCTGTTCGGGTTTTTGGTCCACAAAGATTTCTATAGTGGTAAGCATATAGTCATAAAGTGCACGAAACACACACTGCCAGGACCAAAGACCTACTATTTATCAACTACAGTAGTAGGTGATTTACACCAAATATAATCCCATATTTACAAGTGGTGACACATGTAGTCACAAAGTAACATATTATGATCATCTACTATTCATCAAACAGTATAACAAGTCCTTGATCATTATCATTTTTTAAAATTTATTGATTGACTTTTGGAGCAGGGGGAAAGAGAGAGACAGAGAGAGAGAGAAACATTGATTCGCTGTCCCACTCATTTATGCATCATTGCTTGCTTCTTATATGTGCCCTGACCAGGGATGGCACCCACAACCCTTAGGCCATGGGACAAAGCTCCAACCAACCAGCCACAGTGGCCAGAGTCCAGTATCCTTTATAATGCTCACAAAAACTCTGTTGCTGAAACAGGCTCAGAGGGTCAGTGAATTTGCTCAAGATCATGCTGTACATAAGAGATAGAGGCAGGATTCAGTGCACTGCATCTCAGAAACTGTCCTTTAGGCTGTACTATTTAAACACTAAAATAAGAACACTTGCAAAGATTGTGATGTAGTCCCTTGAGTAATCAAAGGCCACAAAACTCTTCAATGCTGCACTTTCGACACTATCACAACATGTGCTTGAACCAAGTGCTCTTCACCACAACACCAAGCCCTTCTTTGGTAACAAGATTTGAGGACTTTCCGTGGGCAGCTATGGTTCCCTTGATAGACGGGAACTGTTTCAGAGTCAAAAGAAAGAGCATGAGATGCGCACTGACTCTAGAGCGCACCATTCTAGTCCACCTCTCCGTCTCCTCACTGGGAAATGAAAATAAAAGCCAAAACCATCTGCCATCCTACTTCCGACAATAGAAACAAGGAAACAAATTTATAATATTGGTTTTTGGAATCATTTCTTTTTTCTCTTTTGTGCTCATTATACATTTTCTTGCCATAAATAGAAATAGAAATGATAAAAATGTTAATTTAACATTACTGTGATTCAGAATCTTAGGCTTAAATAAATTTTCACTTTCTTCTTCTTTGCTATTTTGAAAGCCTAAGGTCGAAAACTATTTCACTAAGTACAATTTTCTTTTCTTCAGCCAGTTAATGTTAAGACCTGTAGCTGGACTGTGTGGCTCACGAGAAATGCCCAGAAGTGACATCTTTACTGATATTTGGCAAAGATGGCAGAGGAAAAGCACCTTAGTTGGCGTTAGTCCCAGTAGCTGTTAAAATGGTCAGTTTAACTGCCTGAGGCTCACAAAGGTTAATGATCTGTGCTGAGAGAGGCGTAATTTGTTTTTTGGATATAGAATTATTGGGTCTTAATTTGCAATTTAGAAGACATCTTAAAGTTTCTTAAGACTGAAGAGCCTAAGCAAGGGGTCCATGACACCTACAATTTTTTGTAGTGGAGTTTGTGTTACTGATGGGGTCACCAGGTGCCAGATTTTCTCAGTAGGAAAACCGATATTGTTGTATGAAATAATAAGCATTAACGCAATATTTAAAGTACATTTTATCTTAGTTTCGGAAATTCACACACTGGATGCATTTGGCTCAAGTGTCTAAATCATCAAAAAGATGAAGTGTGAACAAAATTAGAAAAAAGTGGGAATTATAAATGAAATTAATAAAAGTCAGTTTCGGTGGGGAGCCAGCTTGAATTTATAGACATAGGCTTAGAAAAGTCGCAGAGATGTTATCTATTCTTACTTCAAAATGAAATCCTTCTTTAAGTGCAATGGCCTTCAGAATCTGGGAGGAGACCGTGGTGGCGAGCATGTAAACGTTCGTCACGTCGGCGCTTCCTGGTTTGTTCTTCTCCCAGCAGTCAAACAGCCACCACCCAAACAGGGCTGCCAGCTCGTTCCCTGTGAAAACCTTCCAGTGACCACTGCGGACAGAGTAAAAGGTCAAGTCAAGACCTTTATAATTTCTCATTATATCTTCTTGACCCAGGACCTACTAATTATCATCCTTCACATAGGAAAACCCACAAACTACTGAATGGAATTTTTGGGAAAACATTCACTACTACTTTTCTAACTGACCAGAGGTGAGCTGAGGGTAGAAGTGGTAGCAATGTCTTTTGAAAAACTGTCACTTTTATTACCCTACTTAATGAGAAAAAAGTTAAAAATATGAAGCCCTTTCTATGTAAAGACAGTTGTCACAACACTATCATAGCAAAGATATACAGCCACTCAAAGGACCAAGACTGGGAAAGGATCACACTGATAAGCAGTCTGTTGTAATATTATACCATTTAAAAATTTAATATTTTAAACAATATTTAAGGATAGGGAAAAAGTGAAAAATAATCGATATGAAATTGTCCACAGGGTGGGGCAAAAGTAGGTTTACAGTTCTTCATATGGAAAATAAATCAATAATTAACAAATAATACAATAATAAGCTGTTTTGTGTACTCTACTGTAAACCTACTTTTGTCCCACTCTGTATGATCACAGTTTTGTAAAAACAAATATGTCTTAAATATTTGAGTAGAAAAAGCATAGAAAGGAAATGTTAAAATCAACCTAGGTGGTTATTCCTAGATAGTGGGCTTACAGGAGATTTCTTATTTATTTTAGCATTTAAACAACTCTATAATACTTAAAATTAAAAACTGTTTTTCAAAATTTAAGCTTTTAATCAAATAACAGGTTCCACTGACTTCTGAAGTTCTGCCACTGCCAGTCGGTCTGCATCAGGGTCTGTGGCCACCACTATCCGGGCATTCTCTTTCTCTGCCAGCCTCAAAGAAAGCTCCTGGAACAGAGACCCAACAAGCTGGGTTGTACTTAAGACGTAAATGCAATGTCTATACTCCTAAATGGAGGCACTATATGAATTTTAGAAGAAATACAGTTCAGCTAAATTTAAAGTAAGCCTAGAAGCAGGGATATATCTACCACGGAGATTTCAAACAAAACAGAATAAAAGGCTCCAATATGATTTAAGAGATGCAAACTAAAGTGGATTCTGCTTTTGTAAGTAGTCTTTGAACTGTCAGTGAGCTCTACTTAGTTGGTCAGGTGGAATGGACACACTAATATCAATTCAAGCACAGAGGAAAATACCAGCACAGACTCTCCCTCTTCAGGGTTCGGGCATTGAACGGTAGAAAAGTCTGGGTCCGGATCTTTTTGCTCCGGCACTGGAATTGGAGGCTTGAAACCGAACACTTGAAAAGCCAGCTGCACGTAGTCATGTCCGACCCCGTGAAAAGACGTGTGTACGAATTTCAAGGTGGTCTTTGAGTTTAATTCCCTGTGAAGGAAAATCATCATTCAATCAATCATAAGACTCATTACTGATGATATAATTAAAATAAGCTAGAGAAAAAGCTAAAATCTATTCTGTAGGATAAGGAAAATATACTCAGCCAGCCAGGAAGCTTTCTAGTCATAGAGTTAACTATTTATGAAATGGTTAATGAAAATATGGACAGAGAAAAAGAAAAATAAAATTTTAGAGAAAATCTCTTCATCTTAAATAAAGGGAATTCACATATTTAGCTATGCTTTTTTAACAGCTTTATTGAGAGGTAATTAATATACTATACAATGCATCCATTTAAAGTGTATAATTCAATGGCTTTCACTATATTCAGAGTTTTTCAATCATTTTCATAATCAATTTTAGAACCTTCTCATTACCTGTCCCCCCCCAAAAGACTCCATGCCCCATAGCTGCCACTCCATAACCCTC
>VMDR010013269.1:0-25197 GCA_007922815.1 Macrotus californicus | reverse complement strand
AGAATGTGGTTATGAGGCAGATGGCATCAGAATCTAGAAAAATAAAAGAACATAAATGCAGGAAAAAATTGATATGCAGGAAAAATCTGCACCTTGAGAATGTTCGTTTTTTCCTGGCAATAATGGAAATAAAGAAAGGCATTGAGAATACAAAGTGAGTGAAGTAGAAGGGACAGGAAAACTGTATAAGGAAATTAATACACATTGAAAGGTACAACATCGTGGTCGTTATGCAGAGTTCACCGCAGTCCTGGGAGAAGTCTGTGATGGATTAAATGTTCAAAACAAAACCAGCTCTGGTTCTGTGCTATCAATTAAAAATAGGTCCACACACATATTAATGAAGAAACTATTTTGCAAAGCTATTAACAAAGGGTTAAGGAAGCTAAGAAGAAATGGTGAGGCACCAGGGGCTAGTGAACAGATGGGTAAGGGGATGGATAACAGGAAGGTAGGAAAATCAATTAGCAAGACAGTGTGGCAAGGCCACGTGATGACATTCAGAGGCCCTAGACACTTTTGCTTTTGTGGTCCTCTTTCTGCATGGAAAAAAAAGTTTAAAATTCTATTTTACAATTACATCAATATAAGGACAAATATAATCCAGGCTGGATTATATTAATATCTTTTCTTCTGATTATAAAAAATATTGAGCCTTGGCTGGTGTGGCTCAGTGGACTGAGTGCTAGCCGGCAAACCAAAAGGTTGCCAGTTCAATGCTCAGTCAGGGCGCATGCCTGGGCTGCAGGCCAGGTCCCCAGTAGGGGCGCTCAAGAGGCAACCACACACATTGATGTTTCTCTCCCCCTCTCCATCCCTTCCCCTCTCTAAAAATAAGTAGATAAAATCTTTAAAAAATAAAATAAAGTAAAAGATATTGAAACATTTTCATGGACCCCAAAGGGATCATGGCCCTAGGCACATACCGCCAAGCCTGATGGAGGTCCTGGACTGCCAAAGACCAGAAATGAGATGGTAAGATCGGAACCAAAGGATGGGATTCTGCTAGAACACAGAAAGGACACTCAACATAATTTGTGGAGTTTATGCACAAAGGGGCTATTTGTAATCTGACGGGGTGGGGGAAGGTGGGAGTGAGATAGGGAATCACAAGTCCTGTGTAGTAATGTGGGGCTCAGAACAACAGAGTGCCCTTCCCTCATCCAGGCCTGAAGGGAGGAGGGGCAGGGACATTATCAGAGGCAGGAATGTGTTGTGAGGAGAAGGCATCCTTAGGAGGAACGGTCCCTTAGGATGCTTTGACTTGAGGGATGCAGTTAGCCTGGGATAATTTTGCAGGGAGGAATCCAGGATTATAAATCCCTTCTTCCCCACTGACTGAGCCTAACCAGAAGTCGAGGGCATCAGGACAGCTGATACTGGGCACACACATTCATTTCCCAGGGCAGAGAGCTGCTGCTGGAAGGATGGATCTGCAGGACCAGTTAGAAGCTGTCAATGGGGGCTGCAAAAACACTTTTTCTCACACCTTTGAAACTGAGAACTTCTACAACTCTGATTAAATTTACCTAGCTCTAGAAATCATATCTCTGTCTCTCTATACCTCTTGTAGACATAGCTTTTCTTCTGGATAATCAGCAACGCTGACGGCAGCAGAAAACAGTAACCTGGATCTGACTAAAAGTCATAAGGTCTGGACCTCTGGCAGGCTAAAGACATCCTGACCTAAGTGATGTTTCAGCTCCTGAACCGTAAGTTGGAATGACTTCTTGTCTACTTTTCCATGAAACCAGACAGAGGGATGCAGAAACAGACCTCAGAGCTGTTCTTAAGACTTGAAGAAATGATTCATTACCCTTACCTCACCTGTAACCAGTCAGTTCCCAGCACAGCCCGGAACCCCCAACCCATGGTGTCTTGTGATTTTGTCCTATGTGATCTGTAACCTACATGCCAATGCCACTGAGAGTCTAGTCTTTCAGAGTACTAGTATTGGCCAATTCAATAGGTAACTATTTTCCTTCCTACACTGCAAACTCCTGCACATGCATGTCTTTTGGCCAGTGTGCACAAGCAGGCAAATTCAAATCCTGGGGTCTGATAACAACTTCTAAGTTCTTCCAGCCAGGCTAGTAATCAAATTAACAGAGACAGATTAACAGAACAAAATGTACAAAGTTTATTACTGATGTACGTGACGGGGGTGTGGTAAGATATGAAACCCCAAGCACATTGGGCAGCTGCGGCTTATATGCCATTATGGACAAAAGAGAAAGAGGGCAGGTGTCTGAGATTTCAAAGCAAATTGACAATTTACAGGTAGTTGAGAAAGAGCAGAATACACAGTGGAAGGCAAATTCTTGCTAGGTAACCCCAAAATAATATGACACAAGGCAGGGGGACCTAACTACCAGGCACTAGACCCTTCCCTGGAGCCCTCCTGGTCTGATGCTGAGGTGAATATATTGATTCCATGCCTGAAGTGGCCTTTCCACTTGAATCTCCTAGGCAGGAGAGGGGGAGGGTCAAATGTTCTGAGTTTTTTTGTTTTTTAATAACCGGGTTAAAGTCAGTATCTTAAAAGGCCCAGTTTGGGGTGGCAAAACTTTGGACCATTCACTATGAACACAGATGGCCTCTCTAGCATGGACTTGGACTAGATTTAGCAGTGGATCTCGGCATCAGAATCACCTGGAGAGCTTGTGAAATTGGATCGCGGGGTCCCAACCCCCGGAATTACTGAACTGGTAGATGTCAGGTGGGGTTCAAGTTGGCACTCCTCACGCGTTGATCTGTGGATCACACTTTGAGAACCACTGTTCTGGAGTTCTCTGTGGACCCCGTCCCAAATCTTATGGTTTGATCACTGTATCTGCCGGCATTTGAAAGTGCTCAGTAACCAAACAGGTACTGAATGAATATCTGACGAATTAGTAAATGAACAATTAAGCCAAATAAAACCTTAACTGAAACAAATTCCCTCTGACTCCACTTAATCACCCATAAAGTACTCAACAACTCATGACCCACATGGAGGTGATGGCCAAACAAACACAACAGATCTGAGATTCTGGCAGCACCTTCTAAGCGGGGGTTCTGTCTTGGGCCATTTCAAATCTCTCATATCACACAGGCCTATTTGCTACATTGACATGATGTTCCAAATGTTTTATTCAGTGTGAACAGCATGGTGAACAACTCCACCATCAGTGTTTCCACAGTATATTACGTACAATCATTCATCCATCAAATATTAAGTTACAGAGCTAAGGGCCATGTGGAATGCTAGTGCCTGGGGAAACAAAGAGGAATGACTTCAGCCTTATGAGTTCACAGTCTAATGAGGAAAACAGACATGGACACAGTAAAACAGTGGTAAATATTATCTTAGAAGGACAATGTGGTGAACACAGACATTAAATGGTATAGTAGAAGCAGGAAGGCAGAAGGAGGGAACTCTGCCCGGCAGTTTCAGGGAAAGCTTCACAGAAGTGACTTTTGAGAAGACAGGAGAGATGGTAAATGCACAGTGCAATATACAGATGATGTACTATAGAACTGTACCCCTGAAACCTACATAATTTTATTAACCAATGTCACCCCAATAAATTCAATAAAAAAGTTAGACATAATAATAATAGAAGAGCCCTAACCAGGTAGCTCAGTCGGTTACACTACCGTCCTGATACACTAAGGTTGTGGGTTCTGTTCCAGGTCAGGGCACATGTAAGAACCAATTAATGAACGCATGAATAAGTGAAACAAACCAATGTTTCTCTCCTTCTCTCCCCACTCCCTCTCTCTAGAGCAATTAAGAAAAAAAGAGTGAATAGAGGGTTTCCAGATTTATAAATGGGAGAAGAACATCCGAACTAAAGTCTGGCTTGTATAAACATGCAGTGTTTGAAAATTAGTGAGAGTTGAGTATGCAGGAAATCAAAGAGAGCCAGGTTAGAGACTGAACAGGGAGAAAGCTAGAGAGGTAGATTATGTAGAGAGCCAGGTAGTATGTGGCCCCTGGATGACAGGCTTAAAAGAGCTGCCTCACAGGTCATCTTCTCCGGTAAGCCTTCCATAACCCCCAAGGTGCGATGAACAGCCCCTGCCCCGGGCTCCCATAGCACACTCTATGTACTTTTTTTAAAAAAAGATTTTATTTATTTGTTTTTAGAGAGAGGGGAAGGGAGGCAGAAAAATAGGGAGAGAAACATCGACGTGCATGTGTGAGAGATACATCAATCGGTTGCCTCTTGCATGCCCTCAGTCGGAGACCTGGCCTGCAACCCAGGCATGTGCCCTGACTGGAAATCAAACTAGTGACCTTCCAGTTTGTAGGCTGGTGCTCAATTCACTGAGCCACACCTGCCAGGGCTCCTAAGTACTTTCATCATAGTCGTTACTTCATTAGATTGAAATTATCTGCTTATGTTTTCAACTTTCCTGCTAGACTATATACTCACCAAAGGCAGAAACTCTTATTTCATTTTGCAGTAGCACTTGGTCCGACATAGGGTAAACGATGAATAAATGTTTGCTAAATAGAGGGAGATGGAGGAGGTCTTTCTATTACAGTATGTGTAACAAGGGGGTCTCCAGCTGGCCTGTTCGGCCCTACCTAAGGAGAGGTGCTGGGCTTTGCTTTCTTCTTTTCCCTCTCTTTCTCCTCTCCCATCATTCTACCAGGCTTTTGGGGACTTACCTTCCACCTTGAAGACTCTGAGCACCCCAAGATTTTGAAAGGAGGTTTTATCCACAGTAGGTATATTAAAAGGAATAGCTGTTTTCATCCATTTCTTTGGGATTTTGATGTACCAAAAATGAAGAAGCAGGAAATCTAAGTGCTTCTGTGGTGTGGTGGAGAGTTGAGGGACAGATTATTAAGACCTGAGTGATGTAGTGTTTGAGTGATAACTGAGATGTAAGAATCTAAAGAAAAGGCATTCCAAGTCCCATAGAAATGCAATCATCCTTTTCTGCTGCTCTTCATCCTGGTGCTGATTCCTCATAGTAGCTCCACATGTAAGATAATTCCCAGCCCTCATTTGAAACCCTAACTTTAAATGTGAATTGAATTGGTTAGTTATATTTCAGTCCAACTCATCTCCCTCTCCCCACCTACTAAAGTTATTTTCTAAGAAAGACAAGCTGTCATAAAATCAGGACTGTAAGTAATATGAATAGAATTTAATTTTTGTTTAGAACTGGATATAACCACATCAACAAAGCACTATTAGAAGTGCTTTGAAAAGCTCTTGCTTTTTAGCACCATTTGTTCGTGGTGCTGCTACACTGAGTCACTGACTGCGCAGCTCCGGCCCCCTGGCTCCCATGCTAGCCATTGGTATTTGGAGTTCTTACAACATGGCAGACATTGACAAAGAACAGCCTGAACTTGATCAAGATTTGGATGACATTGAAGAAGTAGAAGAAGAAACTGGTGAATAAACAACAATAAAAGCACATCAGGTGACTGTTCAGATGATGCAAAGCCCTCAGATTCTTACAGCTCTCCAACAAAGACTTGAAGGTCTGGTAGAAGCACCAACAGGATACATCGAGGGCTTGCCCAAGGGAGTGAAAAGGTGAGCGAATGCTCTCAAAAACCGTCAAGTTAAACGCACGCAGATAGAAGCCAAGTTCTATAAGGAAGTTCATGATATTGAAAGAAAGTATGCTGCTCTCTGTCAGCCTTTATTTGAGAAGTGATTCGAGATCATTAATGCAATTTATGAACCTATGGAAGAAGAATGTGAATGGAAACCAGATGATGAAATTTTGGAGGAACTGAAAGAAAAGACCAAGACTGAAGATGAGAAAAAAGATTGAGAGAAAGGATTGAGAGAAAGGAGACCCTAAGGGAGTGCCTGAATTTTGGTTGATTGTTTTTAAGAATGTTGACTTGCTCAGTGATATGGTTCAGGAACATGATGAGCCTGTTTTGAAGCACTTGAAAGATATTCAAGTGAAGTTCTCAGATGCTGGCCAGTCTATGAGCTTTGTTTTAGAATTTCACTTTGAACCCTATGAAAATTTCACAACTGAAGTGTTGGCAAAGGCATACAGGATGAGGTCAGAACCATATGATTCTGACCCCTTTTCTTTTGATGGACCAGATATTGTGGGTTGTACAGGGCACCAGATAGATTGGAAAAAAGGGAAGAATGTCACTTTGAAAACCATTAAAAAGAAGCAGAAACATAAGGGATGTGGGACAGTTTGTACTGTGACCAAAACAGCTTCTGATGATTTAAAAAAAATTTTTTTACCCTTCCTGAAGTTCCTGAGAGCAGCGATCTGGATTATACTGTTGAAGCTCTCCTTGCTGCAGACTTTGAAACTGTTCACTTTTTACGTGAGCATATAATCCCAAGATCAGTGTTATACTTTACTGGAGAAGCTATTGAAGATGATGATGATGAAGAAGAAGAAGAAGAAGAGGATGAAGAAGAAGAAGAAGAAGAGGAAGAAGAAGAAGAAGAAGAAGAAGAAGAAGAAGAAGAAGAAGAAGAAGAAGAAGAAGAAGAAGAAGAAGAAGAAGAAGAAGAAGAAGAAGAAGAAGAAGGAAGTGAAGAAGAAGAAGGTGAAGAAGCAGTGGAGCAAGGGGAAGAAGATGAGGAAAATGATCCAGACTATGACTCAAAGAAGGACCGAAACCCAGCAGAATGAAAGCAGTAGCGAAGCAGGATGGTCTACCTTTTGCTTCCCTGGAAAGGATGAATTTTCATCATTTGACAAGTTTATTTCAAGTTTTTTTGTTGTTGCTCACTTGCTTGTTTTTGTTTTTGCAGCCTAAAATAAAAATGCCTCCCCTAAAAACCTTCTAGATTTACTCCTTTATAAGTTGGATATTTCTATGTGTTTGCATGGACAGTTCATTACACAGGGACATCCAGCTAAGGGGGCAAATGGAGGCTCAAATCCAGCCTGAATGCTGTGCAATAAACTATGTGACTGTGAGCTATAGACACGCAGAAGAGTCTGCTTTTTTAATCCACACAATAGTTTATATGGACTATCAGTGGCCATCACTAGACTCTCCTTTTCTTCCTATATCCCATTCTCTTTTGAAAGGATGGGCTGAAACCTCAATGATGACACTCCTATTGCTATCTCTATCACATTTCTGGTACACCATTTCCCTAGATAACAGTCCTAAGGTGAAAGTCATGATCTAAGGCTTTATTAAGAGGTATGATGCCAGGGTATTAAAAGTGAGGGAAAAGAAGAAGTGAGGCAGAGAAAAAAAAAGTGGGTAAAATGTGGTCCACTCTGAATTGACCACAGCATCATAACCCACCCCCCCTCCCAGCTTAGTGATGGGGGCATCCTCCAGGCAGGCTGTATAAAACTCCCTGCTGTTTTCCATCTCTCATTGGTTGAAGGTGGCCTGAAGGAACCAGTACACTCCTTTACCCTCTTCTTTTTCAATGCTGCTCTCCCACTCTGCTGCCAGACCATCAGTCCTTCAAAGTGGATTTATTGTTATATGTCCAGGGCTAGTAAAGTTATCAAAAAGAATGGGGGAGGAAGAAGATGATATAATTTAGTAATCAGCTTTTAAAGATATTCTCACAGCTCTGGCTGGTGTAGCTCAGTGGATTGAGCATGGGCTGTGAACCAAAGGGTTGCTGGTTCAATTCCCAGTCAGGGCTCATTCCTGGGTTGCAGTAGGGGCACGTGAGAAGTAAACACACATTGATATTTCTCTCCCTCTCTTTCTCCTTCCCTCCCCTTCTCTCTAAAAATAAATAAATACAATCTTCTAAAAAAAGATATTCTCACTAGTTCAAAACATTTATTTGGCACTTAATATATCAGAAACACTTATAATTTACTTAAAGTGTCGCCTCTTCTGTAAATTAATATTCCTTGTCTTAAAACTGCCTATAATAGGCATTTGTAATAGTCTGTAAAACTCCAAACTCAGGGCTCCCAATTTAAAATTGTTACTAACAAACACTATTGTTACTATTTGACAGTGAAATTAGGGACACAGCCAACAGTCAAAAACCATTCAGGGGAATGCTCAGCAAAAATTCTGGCTTTGAGACTTGTGCATTGTGTTACTTAATTAGAAAGGAAATCTTGAAATATACCTGATCTTGCAAAGTAATTCAGTGCACAAAATGGGTCAAGGGAGAGATTTCTCATGTTGCTCACCAACCAGTAATTTGGTAGGAGGGATATGGGCTATTTTAATGAATTATTGCAAATCAAATATTTCAACAACTTGAAGTGAACCCTTAAAAGAATGTAAAAATATACATAGATCCCCTCTGCTAAAACTGCAGCGGATGATAGAAGTCCTACTGTCTAATCTATAAAAAGAAACCCCGAGTTTTCAGCTAATTCCGTTTCCTCAAACACAAAAAACAGTGCCACCCCAGTTAGATGCTTCAACATGCACGTTAATTTCCACTCACAGCTGGGGCAATTAGAAAGTGTACTTAATGGAGTGTCATGCTAATTGTTTTCAGAGTTAACCAATTTCTTCATTTAATTGCCAATTGATTAACCTATTGAAATGTTAAGTGACTCAGTTTCCTTCCAGAGTAAACAGCAGCAGCATATGGTAGCGTCCTGAGCCAAAGGCAGCACTCATTTGCTTTGGAGTCAATGTGCTGGTATTTTTCTACACCTCCCTGAGCTTTTAATTAGATGAGGCAATGTTACATGTGTTTGTCTGCTGGAAAGGTTATCAGTGCGGAGGCTGACCTGCAGAGGCAAGGTTGAGTCTAGCAGCTTTAATAGGAAAGCTTTTCAGCTATGACTGTTGTACTTGATTGCATTGTGATGGTAATTAACTCAAGACTGCTTCCCTCTGTGTGTGTGTGTGTGTGTGTGTGTGTGTGTGTGTGTGTGTGTGTGTGTGTGTGTGTGTGTGTGTGTGTGGTGTCTTTCCTGTAGCACTAACTATGCAATGAGATGTTTCCTCTGACATATATATGCAGTTAATAAGCACTCATTGGATCTAATATGCATGCAAATCGTCAAGAATTTCTTTAGGCTAATGCCACACTCCTCGGGTTGTGGTGCCATTAAGTAAGTATGATGTTCGTTGCCTGCAGGACATTTTGTCTTGCAAAAAGCTAGCTCTCTTTAGTAGAATTTTGCTCCTCTATTTCCATGTTGTCTCATTCCAGCAGATCTTTACAACTGGAAAGGAAAACTAATTTTATTTTTTCAATGTGAGCACGTATGAGGCTGCGTAGAGTTGAAAGACAGATGTGGATTTGGAAGCACGTTTTTCAATGTTCCCGTTAAAGATTACCACTGTGTTTTAGTGACCAGATTCACACAAGGCCCGGTGGTGAGCTATTAACTCAGTCTTCCCATCCCTTGAAGGCTGTTTTCTGACTCTGGGTGCGTGTTGCTTTGCATGTGTGGTTTTACTACCCCGCACTACTGTTTAATTACAAGCCAGTCTACAACTGAGCCCGCATTATCATCCTTGATAATGTTGGGAGCAGGCAACAGAGACAAAATGATTACAAACCTATGTTGTGCTCAATAGTTCTTTAGAGGATTTCTCTCTAAATAGTTCTGGCTCATTCATGTTTGATTCAGCACATTTGTTCTTTTAAAAAAGCATAGATTAGAAGAGTTTCAGGGCGGGTTAATAACTCAACTGAAAATGGCTGCTTGCATTGTAAGAGCATGTTCCCCCAGTTGCTCGGGGCTCTCTGCGGTTTTGCCGCTCTGCAGCTTTGGTCCAGTTGGTAAACAGCTTAAGTCCAGACATCTTTTCATTCTCTGAGCAGCGGATTGAAATAAAAATGCATATAAGTGGCGACTGACTGGCGCTGGCCTAACAATAGCCTGTAACATTATGCAAGGGTATTTACATAGGAATAAGGCCTTATTAAAAGAGATGGGGCAATTAATGGTGCGGCCACACATATAAGGAAAGTTTGTCCAATCCTTTCCTCAATAAAGATCTTTTGTAAAGTGCTATGGAAACTCAGAGGCCCCAAAGAGATTAAGGGGAGGACTTTTCTGGGACTTTGAAAATATATGTATACATATAATTGCAAGTTTCAATAAGCCAAATTATATTAAATAAATGCCCAGGAAAGAACATGAATTGTTTTGTTTTGGTCATTTGGGGTAGTTTCTCTAACACCGGAAAAAGGCCCTTACATGTGTTTTTAGCTCTCCTTTCCTCCCTTCTCCCCCACCCCGTGTTTTTATTGACTTGAAAATCAGTTCTGAGATAGACAAATTTCTTAGTTAACTGTTTCCCTGTGGTTGAAATTGAAGCATCATCTTTAAAACATTTAAAAAGTTTTGCCGCACTTCTTATTTCAAGTAACGTTTGAACTACAGTTGGAACAATTGCCCGGCGGTCAGGCAC
This sequence comes from Macrotus californicus, assembly GCA_007922815.1. Lineage (NCBI taxonomy): Eukaryota > Metazoa > Chordata > Mammalia > Chiroptera > Phyllostomidae > Macrotus > Macrotus californicus. The sequence goes on along the minus strand of VMDR010013269.1, from coordinate 14,882 downwards.
AAGGAGAAAATCCTTGAGATTCTCAGGAGTGTCCGGCATCTGGCTGGCACATTGCGAGTGAGCAAAAGCACAAAAACAGGGAGGGGCCCAGGAGAAAATGCAAGGGGTGTGTCCTAGGAGAATCTGAAAACATGAATTCAAATCCAGCCCTTTCTTAGGCTGTATGTCTTAAGAGAATAAATAGTCCAGATAAAAGATGAAAAAGTCAAATGCTTCAGTTATTTTCATCCCAATATATTGTCTTTGATTTGGGGGCTTGGGGGCTGGAGAGAGTAGGAAGTCCTCCCTACCCCGCCCCCAGCCCTAGCCCACCATCCTCAGCAGTAAAAGACAGATCCGGGTAGCTCTGTCACATGTTCTCATTCTTATCAGAGGCTCACCATCTGCTTCTGCCCTTGGCCAGATAGCACTGCTGTTATTATTACTTGGGATCAGAACACTTTCAATAAAAGTATCATCAGCATTCTAAAAATAAGAGAGAAAAATAATTCAAGCCCTCTTTTCACATTTGACAGCAAGCAAAAGCATTAACTATCTTTTTTAAGTGAAGAACTTCCAGTTTTTTTTCCCCCTTTCTAAATGTTTCCTCTCACTTGAAGGCCATTTTCCAAGAAAGCAGAATTTCGGCAGGGACGGTTTGCCTGAGCTCCGTTCGTACTGGCTGGTGAAACTGTTCTTACTCCCAAAGTTGCTTTTTATTTCATTTTCTCACATGTACTTGGTTCACAAAATTCCTGCCCATATAGGAGGAGTGAAATAAAATCTTAATGTGATAACGAATAAGCTTTGGGTGCCTCTGTGTGTGTGTGTCACACAGGGAAAGTGATTTCAGCTGCAGCCCTGTCAAGCAGGCAGAAATCAATGCCTCATTCAGGACTATTGATCAGTACTAAATTAATTAGACTCCCAGGCTTATGGCAGTTGATAAGACAACTTGTTAATTTAGTCAATGATAGTGTTTTCCCTAAAGCAGTAAATACCCTTTTTTTAGAAAAGGCATTTCTAATACTTGCTGCCAGTTGTTTTTACTGTTCTCATCTTTCTTGTTTTCTTTTTCTGGGAAGGGTGTAGTTAGGGGTAAGTGGGTTAGTTGGGGGTGGGGCCCAAGAGGCAAGGGAGTGCTGTAAAAATGTATATGCTGAGGAGTCAGTCTCGAATATTCATTAACCCATTCCCATTATCTGTCCCCCAGCCTAATGCTGTAGTTTTGGGATGAAAAGAATGCTGGGACCTGGATTTCCTATGGGGCTTTGGCCAAGTACGGCTACTCCAGCCCTCCAGTGATGTTCATTTGGAAGGGGCTACTTCCTAAACCTGCATTTAGCATTGACTGATACAGATCGCTTTTGCTTTTCATTTAAACCTGCAACAGTGATGGTCATAGTCAATAACAAAGACTTCAGCCCCGTTGGTTATGCAAACTGTGAATGGAATGAAGGTATCCCAGAATGCCCTGAACATGGGGCAGTACTTCCTGCTGGCTTGGAAGGACAAAAGGACAAAGCCAGGCAGTGTAGGGGTCCCACCCACAGCTCTTGGAGGCAACAGTCTGCTATCAGCAGCACTCCAACCCTCTGAGAATGCTAATAAGCTAGTGAAGAGCTCAGCTTTTCTCGCCATAATTCTATAGTGTGGTTGAGGACCCCATAGTGCTCACTAAATAAAGACAACTAATTGAGAATTTTTTGCACATTTTGCCCAGGGGACCTGTTGTTCATTCGATTCTTTGGGGAGAATGTCCCCCTACTGACAAGAGGAACTGATTGTTTTGGCAGCCTCATGTTACTCTTCCCCAGCTCTAAGGCTGACTTTTGAAGTATGACAAAAATGTTTAATTTTGATTTTTTAAAAAATTATGTTGCTGGGAATTATTTTAGATCTTAAAGAATAGGTGTTTCCATGTTCATCTAAAAAAGAAAAAAACAAACCTGGCAGAGTTTTTTGAATTAAAGCCCTGGTTGGGGTTTTTTTTGTTTTTTTTTTTTTTTTTGCTTTCTTTCTTTTTTTCTCTATTAAATTGTATTTTCTGTGGTGAGGCCTACATTTTTGTGTCTGCAGGTGACACGTTGATTGAAACTAAAATTAATAAATCAGCTGAAAAGCTCACACCTACAGCTCACAGCAGGGCCTGGAAAACACGTTTATAAAGGGAGCTTTATGCCCTCATATAAAGAAGGAATAAATTACAGAAGCACTTGTTGCCCTGGGATTTGATTTTTGCTTTGCAATCTGGTATCTTATTTTTGGGAGCTTATTGTTAATCAACAGGTTCCTGGTTGCTTTTGCAGGTGACTTTGCTATTAATCTCTTACTTGACCATTATAGCATATTAATAAGGAAGCTTCTAAATGTGGCTCTATCTTCTGACCAGGGAATTAGTTTAAAAGGTGTACTTTTTACTCAATGGCTTGCAGTTACCCATGTTGAGGACCAAATGCAAAGGAGCATTTTCTACAGCTTGTGTAGTATTAAGGAGTGTTTTACTAACAGATGTGTCTTACTGTGCTATTCTTCTCTCCTACCCTTATTCCTTCACCATGGAGGGCAATTATGGAACTTACCAGTCTCTGTTCATTTTTTTAACAAAATAAAACTATATATAAATAACAAAATGATATCCTTTCTTATTAATGTGCACCCTCACTTTAATTAAACAATGTCAGTGTTCTTTGGAGGTGTGTTCAGAATTAAAATGTATGATTTGGGGAGGCGAGAGATTCAACATTTCTCACCAGAGTCAGATTAATAAACATCATTACAAGTGCAGGAATTTAACCATCACATTTCCCTTTAGAGTCTGAGGTAATTGGAAATGTTTAAGCTTGACAAAAGAAAGAAGTAAATGTACCTATGGGGGTTGTTTAGAAATATAAAGAAGAAATGAGGATTTAAGTCTTAAATTTGTAATTACCAGGATCTCCAAAGCACATAATGGTGCAAAACAGCCTAGACTACCCCACATAGGGGAAGAACCATTTTGTTGCAATCTGCAGATATTTCAAAGGACATCCTCTGGCACAGCGCTATTATTATTATTATTATTATTATTATTATTATTAATTTCCTTTCAAATCTTCGAGACAATCTGGTGCACACCTCAGGTATCCATGTAGCCTTTTTTCTAACCCTAAGAAATATCAAGCTTGGACTTTTCTTATTTTTAACTTTTTGAAATTAAATGTTTGTGTCTACTGAGACATGTTTGATGTCACTGTCTACCTCACCTTTTCAGGCTAAGTCCTCCAGGATCTTCATTCTGTAGGTTAAAGTCAATGCCATCACCTCTTTCAGTAAGGAATTTTCTGGTTAGGTCTCAGGGGAGGAGGGGATAAGTGAGAGGGATCTGCAGATAAGTTGAAAGCTAATCACAGGACATGTGGGAGCATAAGTATTAACAGAACCATCGGATTTAATATTATGTATGAAATATTTGTTTTTTAAAAAGCCGTCAGTGTTACCCTATGTTGTGATATTAGGCCTCTCCCACAGATGGGAGACAGCAGGAAACAGTACTGTCCTCTTCAAAGCGTAACCAAAGCTACCAGCTTAACTGTGCATTAGAATTACACTATGAAGCTGCTCCTTTTTACAGGAACAGGGTCGTCTGCTCCCAAATCAATGCTGTTACCTGGAATTTGGATCCTCATTTTACGCTGTTTTTGTTCAGGCCAAAAAGCTAGGAGAACTTTGGTAAGGATGGCCCTGCTCACCTCCACCAACCACAAAAATAGTTGATTCTGGACTCACTTATCTTTTTAAACTGAGAAATAAAAACACCCGTTCTACACTGGACAGAAAGTTTATGCACCAGAAACACAAAATCAGCTGCTTTAGCTACTTATATGCAATGGGATAGATGTCACGTGTGGTGGGCAAAGGGTCTTGAAAGTGAGGAGTAGAGGAAAAGGAGACAGTAAACGTCAAATTACCAGAAATTTGGCATTTGTAGTACACATTTCTAGAGAACAAAATTCCAGGTATGTCCCAATGTGTTGCAGACGGTGGATGCTGTGACATGGGCTTATAAATGACAGTTCCTATGAGACAACTTTCTACTCCCCCAGCTCCCCCTCAACTACTTCCAGCTAGGAAGGTTTTCAGCTCTTTCTGCCTTCTTACAATTTAGCAAGATTAGACATGTTTCTGCAATGCATATGTAGATTTCACCTCTTGTTACTTTCTCTAATGAGCGTTCACTTAATCAATTTGACAGTAGCCTTTATCCCCCTCCCGTTTTTTTTCCCTTCACATCCACTAAGAAAGTTTTCAGGAAAAAAAAAAAAAAATAGTGTTAACAGATTCAAGGAGGCGTTAGCAATGTGAAATGGTAGGTGAATTGCAAGGCTTTACAATGACCCTCCTCCCCAGCTACCCCTCTGTCCAGCTCCTGAAAACAGGAAGCAGGTCTGTCAGTCTTTTAAAACAGAGTGTATTCTAAAGTATGTGCCAAAGGGGAATGATTTTCCTTTTCTCTATAAGAATTGAAAAGAATTAGTTGTTATTTAACAAAACACTTAAGCATAGTCCTTTCTCATAGCCCCATACCCTCATCCCGCCAAAAGCACTTTTAGAAACTGTTATGAAAGAGCCAATCTTGTTAGGAGATAAGAGGAACCAATTCACATTGGCTCTCCCTCATCAAATTTCCCAACAGAACACCCTATAATTTCATGACAGTCTTGACCTTGTTAGGTACCTGGGAGTGGAAAATGCAGGAGTAGGGGCGGAGGCAGGTGCATTTCAATCTAGCGTGTAGTTCCATCTTCCAGGGGCATGGGTGATGAAACCCAAATCCTAGGAGTTCTCAGTCATATTCTCAACTCAACCTCAACCTGAACCTGTGACTAGGCAATTGATGTGACATATGTCAACATATGGCCCAGCTGCTGGGATATAGAGGGTCCTCAAAAGTAAAAAAAAGTTTTTAAAGTGAGATCCTTCTTTACCTCTCATTGGGCCATTTTCTCCTTCCAATTCCCTCTGGCTTTCTCCACCTGAACTCTTGTTCTTCATCTTAGCCAGTTTTGTAACACACCCACTTGACTCCCTTTCACTGTACTAGAGCCAGAAAAATCACTCTAAAGGAAGGAGAGGCAATGGAAAAGGAGGAAAAGACCACCAACACCCTCCTTACCCCCGTTCTGTGCTCGGTAGATCTAGTTTTGCCTTTCCTGATAACCCACAGTACCTTTCTCCCCAGTACCTATCCACCAAGTCCTACCAACAGCCAATTGTTCACCTTTTACATTCAAATTAAACAATAAGTTTGTTTTTTAAGACAATCAGAGTCTGGTCTCTATTTAGAAGTTATAAGTCAGGCTTGTAAGGTCACTGACAAATCTTTCTTTTCCTGACTGTTTTGATTTAGTAGGTCTTGGGATGGGGTCCCTACAACTGGTTGCCTACCTTCTCCAGTGTGAGTGCCTGTTCTTGACAAGCAGAGTCTGCTCTAACCACAGAGAGGGCCTTCTGCTGGGATTCCTCTGAGCTCTGGGGATGGCAATAATTTCGAGTTCGCAGCCCAGCTTCAACCAGGATCTCTCGAGTTTGAAGGGCTGCACTGACATCTTGGAGAACTCCAACTGAGCTGATCCACAGCCTGAGAGTCTGTATTACATTATCTGAACTCTTTGCTTCCAGTTAAAATGCAGAATGACAGGCCTCATCCCAAGACCTACTGAACCAAAATCTGCATTTCAACAAGTTTCCCAGGTGATTCATATGCACATTTCTCTAATCACCTGAGGATTTTGAGAAGGGAGGGATACAGAGTACTCTTGTGGGTTCCTTCAATCCATCTTCTGTCTCCTAATCACAATCCCTAGTGGGCTGGAGGGAGAAGAGGAACAGTGGGGATTATGCTCCATTGTCACTAGCATGGCTTTCTAATTGCAGAATTTAAAAATTACTTCAGCACATACACAATTAAAAATAAACGCTAAGTCCCTATTTTTTCTAGAAATAATTTGAAGTTTTATCTACATTTTCTCTCCTTTGTTTTACAAAAGCACCCTGAAGCACCCTCTACTGTACTGGACGTTTTGGTTTAGTGAACTAGCATTTTAGCCCTGATTTCTATTTTTGCTTAAGTTTGGTTTATATGTAGGCTTCGTTCTCGAAAACTTTACTGGTTTCCTGAGTTTCTAGAAAACTGGAGGGGCATTTCCGGCACCTGCGGCAGAGCAAGCCTCTGGCAGGGGTTTAGCCTTTCTTTCGTCAACACCTGACAGCCCCGCCCCCCTGTCCCTGAGCTGAAGGGCGGCGAGTGAGCGCAGTAAGTGGGAAGAGCACACCCCGAGGGCAGAGCGACCTGGATTCACAAAGCTAGTTCCCCCAGAAAGAATGCCTGTGACCTTTGGCAGGCGATTTAATGTTTCTTGGGTTCAGGCTCCTGCTCTGTGAAAAGGAGATGATAACTCAAAAGGTTGTTGGATTGATTGAAGAATTTCAGAATCACCTCCCGCAAAGCGGGAGGTTGGTAACGGGGGCTCCCTTCCTCCTGTGCTTTCCTGGCAAGACCTCTGAAGAGCTAATCAAAAAAGAAGCTTGGCCGACTCACCCCAGAGCAAAGGCCCTCTAACTTAAAAATGAGTTTATTTGGAGGTAGGTGAGAATCCAGGCTCCTCGGGCTGATGGTTATAAATAGTCCCTGCTTATTAAACACCTACGATGTGACTGTGACATTTGGCAAGTGCTTTAACCTTCCTGAACCATTCACCCCGCTCTGTGAAATGGAGATTATAATGCCTAATAGGATTGTTGAGGTTGGTTAAAGAGGTCGCTTTACGTTAATTATCTCACTGAGTCCTCCCAACAGCCCAGAGAAATAGGCCTCATTTGCCCCCATTTTATAGCCGAGGACACTGAGGTCCAGATGACAAGTATTTCACTCAAGGTCAAGCAGCTGATATGGGAGAGAGTCAGGTTCTAAGTCTCGATCTCTCTAATCCAAAATCTACTAAGTCCTCTCCAATGTACCTCCTGTGCCTTAGGGAGACTGGTAAGGGAAAGGGAAACCAGATAATGGGAAATACTTTAGTGTTTTCCAATCCTTAATAACATTTCAATTCACATTGCAGGAAGGACTGTGATTTTCAAACTTCTCTTTTTTAATCTGCAAAAAATCTGCAACTAACGGTGAAGGAGAAAATTTCCCCTAAATGGTTTCCATTTTAGCAGATAATATAGCAGTTCTTTCCCCTCTGAAGGATTGTCAAGTTGGTGTCCAGACATGAGTAACAGCAAGATTTGGTTCTTTACTCTGCCTCTGAATAGAGTCGGGTCTTCAAGTTCCAGAAAAGGATAATATTCATCAAAGGCCATCATGTATGGAAGCAGATGGTGCTCAGAATTATGCGATGCTATTAACTAAGGTGAACTGACTCCAAAGCTATACCCTCCTTAATGAGAAGGTGAGTCACACCAGTTCAAGAAAAAGGGGCTTGAGGAATGATGGGAAACCAAAGTGCATTGTTGGTGACCAGTTGAGGGAGAGGCAGAAGGAATGGGTAGGGGAAGGGAGGAAAAGGGTTGTACAAAGAGAACCAGAGAACCAGGGACTTGGTGCTTTTAAAAGCAGCACAGATCATCAAAACTCAGCCTGTGATGCTGAACCAGCATCGCACATTTGCAAGGGCAGCCAGCATCAGCACTGCATCTGCACAGGTGGAAAATGCATTTCCTGGGCAGTCTCTTAACCCGGTGGGTAGCTGTGGCCTGTGAAAAATGCTTGTGTCTACAAATAATGTGCTCACACAGAAAAATTCTTGAAAATCTAACATGGAATTAGACTTGATAATGAGTGCATTGCGGGTGAAAATACATCTCTTCCCCTTTGCTTTTGGGGCAGGCTTGTGGGTAAAATGACCCTCACTGTAGTTAGGCGGGCCCTTCAGTGCCCCAGCAATTGTTGGCTTCCCTGTTCCTTACTATTATTTCCTAGAACTGTAGGGCGGGATGTGCCTGTAGAATAATGTCAAATTAAGGACAGTCTTCAAAACAGATAAGAATCATTATTTGCTTTGAATTAGTGCTGTGGAAGTGCCATGTTTTACATGAAGTGCAAGAGAAGTATTTTGATTTACCTGTAATGTGATAGTGTTACAGCTAATGGTGAGAGGAGCTGCATTTAGTAACCTTTTACTTTTTTTTTAATGAAAGAAATTTGCTAAGATAAGCGACTTCCTTCTCCCATATTCAGGACCTTTCTGCTTTTAGCCACGTATTTCACGCTCAGCAAAAGTGACAGGAGCTGCAGATGTCTGCTTTACTAATGAAGGTGGGTGTAATTTGAGGGACTGATGAAACCTATATAGCTTTCCAATTCACACAGTTTGAAATTCTAACATGTCTGGTGTCTGTAGCAAAATACGAGCGTCCTCTTAACGTTTACAGGTAAAAGAAAGCCAAAGATCATTTCCTAATATAATTCTAAGCACAGCAATATCACCCTGCTCCAGGCGAATCAGTAAAGCATTTCTGTGTTAAGGAACAATTGCCAGAAAAGTTCAATCTCTTGGAGGCTGAACCTTGAAAAGAAGAGCACCTAAAGTACCCAAAATGTTTGGGGGTTGTGTGTTCTTGCTGTTTTTTTGTTTTTTTTTTTCTCTCCTTCAAATATTTTTTTCTTGCTATGAGCCTCTGGCCTTGTCCCAAGAAGCCTCCCTGGGCTAGTAACTCCCTAATCTGCCTGCATCCTGGTTTTATTAGACAGACACTAAGCGATAATGTAAAACTTAAAAAAAAAAATGGACAGGTTTGTTTTTGTAACTGTCAGCGATGTTTTGGCTATTTCGAGAATGTAGGACGGGGTTAAGGATTAGGACCAGCCTTCTCTTTTCTGTGTATCAGAGCCGCTTAGCAGTAATTAATCAGGACATTAGGTTTTGTACTCCTGGTTCAGGTCATTTGCCTATGAGCTGCTCAAGCCTTTTACAAAGGCATACTGCATATGTTTCTGGGTACCTTTTTGAGAGAAGATTTAAATTGGCCAGATGAATAATACTTTGTTACAAGTGTTTTGCCCTAGGCAAAAAGGTTTTCTTCATATTATTATAGCCCGAAGCTGCAATCCTCAAGCTTGATGTGACTGGTGTTATACTGTCACATGGCAATGATGTAAGAACAGGCCTCTCTGTGTCAGACAAATCTGGATTTAGGGGAATTATAGCAGATGTTGCAAAATGGCAACAGTTTAGCAAGTTCCTTTTATCCCACTGTTGGGAGGCAGGACCACTAAGTGTACCAGACAGAAAAGAATGTTTTCTTTGATCCTTTACACTCTAGGGTAGGGACTTCCCCAGTTAGAGAACATCGTTAATGATATAGTTATACAGTCACTGATGGATCAGAATACGGAATCAGGGTTGGCTTTTTTTTTTTTTGTATTTGGTTTGATTGAGCTTAGTATTTTTGGTCATTTACATTATAAGCTTCAGAAACCTTCTAAGGTTTTATTCTTAGTGAAGAAAGCGTACTTACTTCTCTGGAAGAAACTGAATAACGAAAAAAAAACCAACCTGCGCAAAAAATATTCTAACCTTGGCAATCTTGTACAGCAGTTATTCTAATATTCTCATTCTAATAGGTATTCCTGACGAGCATGTCCAACTGTGTTGAATAACAAGGTGCACTACATTGTCAGTGTTCATACAAGTCTTACTTTCTTAAAAGAAAAAGCGGTTTTCCAAAGCTTTGGATTCCTCTGATCTAGATTCTTTTCCATTCCATTCTAATAAAATTAAATTCATACACCTGATCAAGATGACTAGGTAGATGACAGTGACGTGGAGACAGAAACAAACACGAAAGCCATTCCCGGAGCGAAGACACTCCAGGTTGGATTTGTGAGGACTGTGCTTCGCTGTGGTCTGCGCGCTTTTCTGGGACTGTCTCTGAGCCCCCAGAACCTTTGGTTTGGGGTGGGGCAGCATCAAGTATCGCTGCAGCATGTCGTCCACGGCACTTTGGCACATACCTGCCAGGGGCAGCACGTGCGCGCGGGGCAGCAAGGAGTGACTCCCCCGTAGGTGAAGATTCCCAGTGACTGTTAAAGCACACATGCGTAATGAATTGGCTCTTTTAAGCAGATGTTTATTGATCATTTCCATTGGAGCATTAGGCAGTGAAATGTGTGCAAACATTTAGACAGTTTCTTTGAAAGGCTTCTATTTTTACAAAGAGTACTTTTTAAAAATTTAAAGTACTTTTATTTGCAAATTGTGATTGCTGCTGGGAGCTCCTGAAATAATCAGCATATCCTCATTTTTCAGGCAGTTTTCAATTAAAACAAAGAAAAAAAAGTATAAACACGAGGTGTATTTAAAGAGCATCCACGTAGGCAGCCATATTTTACAGATCTTTTGAAGATATCAAAGATAAAAGCAAACACAAGCAAACTGAGAGGAGACTGTCACTAATGCCACATCCTTCTTTATAAAATACTATTTGATTATTTTTGCACATGTCATCTATTTTACTACTGTCTGACCCGGAGAAAGGATTTGCTTGTGCAGTGCAAGGACAGAGAATATTGAGGAAGATACTGAATTCTCTCATTTGAATAATAGATATTAGATGGAAATGGACTATCATTACACATATTGCTATCCCTTGAATAAGATAAACATATGTTCTCAAAATACATGTGCTAGAGATTCATGTAAAACTCACACGTAAGAAGTTCCACAGAATCTGGCACTAAGACCTTTCAAAATGGAAGCTTCCTTAAAAATGGCTCAGCCCTAACTTTGAATTTAAGATGACATGATAAAATGCACAAATTTTTGGACATCATTCATCTAAACCCCTGATTGAACCCTTCCCTATGGTTTAAATTAACCCCTTAATCACCTAGAGCCAGGTCAGTGACACATTTCACATTTGGTTACAAAGACAACCCTGAGGATTGGGTTAAGTGCTGGGCACCTATATTGGTGTTTCTGTAGGCAGTAGACATGGGGTGGGGGGACTGAAAGTCACTGTCTGAAACTTGTGTTTAAGAGTCTGAGAGGCTGTCAAAAATGTTTCCAATGAGATGTTTGGTTTTTTCTTCCCTTCCCCCCCTCCGCCCCAAAATGTCTACCCTAGGTATGTCAAAAACAAAACCAAAACAGAAAATGCCTATGATTCTCAGAAATCCCAATACAACTCTCAAGCATTCTGGCGACAGACAGTAATTCCCACACAGACGTAGCACAATCTAAGAACAATTTGGAAGAGTTTGTGGCGTGGCGGGAGCATCTGTTGTTTCACTGTTCAATAATTCACAGTTAGCCGGAGTAGGAAATGCAAACAATCCTTTTTCATATTTGCATACTTGGAATTTGGCTTTTTGATTCATGATTGTTCCCATTAGCTTTGAAAATTCACGTTTCTGTCTAGTTGCATGCTTTGCTTGAGTGAGCTCAAATTATGCTCTTGACTCAAATATTATTACAAATGTAAATACTTTGGAGATGTAAGGGTCTGCCGTTGATTTGGGGGTGTTTGTTTTATTGATTTTCATCTGGCGAGTTTAATATATGAGCAAACTTTTCATGGAGGGTGTGGGGCATTTGTTTGAACACTCCTGGAGTAATTGGAAATGCAACAATTGTTTAAAAAGTGGCATTGTCCATGAAAAGATTTAGTGAGGGATGAAGAAATTTCTTGAACCTAAAGACCTAATCTGGTGATCCAATTCTCCCCACTGTGTCCATTCCCGTGAAACTCCATTTACTTGCCCCTATCCATCACTAGCTCCCCGCATCCTACCTAGCCAATCCTCTAGGTTTCCCACATTGTCTCCTCTTTTGTCTTTTCAGTCTAAACAGAAGAACAACAGATAGGGTTCTGAAGGGCAGGGAGCATCAGGAGCTGCAGGAGAATGGCTGAGATGAGGGTCAGAGTCCTGCCCCTACTGCCAACAGTTACTACGGTTTGTGCTGCCCGGCTGAACAGTGTTCAAAGGCTTTGCTGGGCTTTGTTCCACTGTGTAGGGATTAGGCCTGGCGGTCTGAGAATTTGCCTTCTAATTAAAAAGGATAAAAGATAGAAGTAGCATTAGACTAAAACAGAGCAGTGATACTTCACAGGCTGATTTTTTTTTAAAGTCACAAGACAACGCTAGAAGTTGTCAGGATATTTTATTTCTTTAGCATTCCACTCAAATTAAAAAGAGAAAACTTTGGAAACTCTTCCCAGCTGTTGTGCGTGGCACGGGGAAGCCTAATTGCATCTAAAATATCTGCTGTTTACAGTGAGGCCGTTTTGGTGGGGGATTTGCAGTCAGCATTGGAGAATGAAGGCTGCTCCCAGAGCCACCTTCCTTTTTTTCAAATGCTGGCAAGAAATGAATTCTACCAAAAGTGAATTCTGCTTTTTACTCCACCCCAGTGTGCCTGGCTCTCAAGCCTCCAGATGCCTACCCTACCTATTCTCTTTTCAAGGATCAATCATTCCTTTCATCTCCCTGCAGCTGTAGACACTATCTTAACCAGGTGTGAAATGCAATTAAGAAATAATTCTGACCTCACAGTCTTTTTTTTTCTTTATAGCAATCTGATGGAGGGCAATTTTGAATCTCTCCCAACAGTACTGCTCATGTTTTGTGGCAGCACATGTGATGCTGTGCCTATACTTGTTAAGAAAGAAGCCATGCGCAGATCCAGGGGCAGACTAGCAGCATCAAAGCAGAGGATGCACCCCAGCAAACCGTGCCTGCCTGCCATCCTCCTCACCCTTTGCGCCATGTCTAAAGAACTGCGTGCTAACAGGATAGACGCAGCTGACACTTGTTGAATGTAACAAGCGGCTAGGAGTGATTTGCCAAACACTCCGCAGACGGGTTCTACCCTCTCCATCACAGGGAAGAAACTGAGGTGAGAATTTCTGATAGAAACGCTGATGAGATTATATAAATTAGTGGAGGTGGGGTTAGTTCAGGGGGGAAAGGGAGGGAAGAGTTTTGTGGAGGACTCCAGCGCTTTCAGAGCCACCGAGCTCAGATTGCACACAAGTATAAAGGAATGCTCCCTTGTTCCCACAGGGCTCACGTTACATCATGAAGCCAAAAGACTGAATTTTTTATTTTCCACTTATTTTTGTTTTCAATCGGCCCAGCATAAACAAGTAAAGCTCCCTTAGAAAAGGGATGTTTGTTAAGTATAAGATTATGAGACTAACCTGTATATTTCTGAGACACATAAGTACACTTGTGTTTGCTGTTTTTAAAAATCCGTGTTTATTTTTTTGCTGGTTTTATCAAATTGAGCAAGTTATCAATGAACTACATTGGGCATAAATGGAAACATGGCAATCCTGGGTGGGACACAGGGCCATTTTACCCTCCAGCATATCATTTTGGGGCTAAGTCTATGAGTAATGTGAGTATTGTTTTCATCACAAGACAGAATTCAGTATTTCTGATTTTCAAAACTTTAGCTTTTCTTTCTTTTAAAGCCTCAGTGGAATTAATATGCCAGTGGCTATATTTTAAATATGTGTGGATTACATTATCAAACTATATGAAATATTTAAGAAATAATGCTTGAGGAATAATCCATATTGATTTCAATCATCACCTTCGCATGACAGAATAAAAGGTTCTGTTCAGTTCTGAGCTCAGGGCCAGAGGCGGCAATGTTGCTAAGTTTCAGTCCCTTCTTTTATTTTTTCTTTTTGAGATGGCCATTCCCCCTGCTGATTTTCCAAATGTAGCAAAGCTGGGTCTGCTAGTCCCACTCTAAGAAAGCAAAGATAACAATCTGATTTAGACATTGAGAAACATCAGTACGAATGACAATAGTAGCAGGTAATGGTGAGTCACCATTCCTGTTCCCAGTCCCAAACTCTCTTCAGCATTTAAAATAGGTCAGCCAGTAATGCAAAGCCAAACCATTTTAAGAATGTAATTCACAATATTTTGGCTTCTATTTCTCACCAGCTTCTGAGTAACATATTGTGTAAGAAAAAGGTCTTTGTTGTGTTTATAATACATGTATAACCTGGTGGGAAGCTGAATAAAAAATGTATATTATTTGCATAACTTGAACTAAAGAACCTAGTGCATTATTGGGTCTTGAATGTCTTAAATTTAAGTGAGCTGGCTTAAGAGTAATATTATTCTATTACGGTTCTGTAATTCATATAATGAAATCATACAGCTAAAAAAATTTAAGGTTTTACCAATGATAAGTGGAACCTGATTTTTGAGTTCCTTTTTAATGAAAACAGTAATTTATAAACTGGCACACGTGCGCCCCTTTTTGTTTGCTAACAATAAAAGGCTGTTGCATTTGTATTCTTTCATCTGTTCTCCCCTCCGTGCATGTGGGAGAAGCCCATTTAGCCCAATGGTGCAGGCACCAAGGACGAAAACCTCCTAGAAAATCCAGGGATCTGCTTCCCCAGCAGACCCATTGGAATGTCTGCTTCCCTGTGCAGCTCTCTGCATCCTGATGAACACCCCACCCCAGCCTGGGTTTCCTTCTAGTCTGCCATGTCAGCTGTTTGGGCAAGTCATGCTGGACTGAAGCTCCAGCGTTGTCACACTGGGTTCCAGACATGGAAAATCAGGAGACTTCACCTCACATGGGAGGTGACAGTCGTCTTTAAATCTTACGGGTGAGGGATGTTTTCCTTTAGTAGAAACATAAACCCATAGCACTGTTCCCTCTCTCACCTAGGAAATGAGCATTTGCTTTTAAAATAGCTGAAGTTACATAATGTTTGTACAAAGTGAACAGGATCTTAAATGCTTCTAATGGTTCTATCATAGAAGTGCACATTTTTGCCTGGCTGAGTGTCCTTACAGCTGAAGAGAGATTATTCTTATCTATCTATATTTGGAAGTAAAGGACATAGCATATAACCAGATGTCAGAATGCTCCCTTCTTGCTACA
>VMDR010013268.1:0-25221 GCA_007922815.1 Macrotus californicus | reverse complement strand
CTCCCTCAGACACCCTGGAGACTCCCTCAGCTTCCTTGGGGTACCAACTGGCCCCACAAAGAACCCGAGTCCTCCTCTTTCCTGAGGCTTCTATTTAAAATCAGTGGTCTCCTATGTAGCACACAAGGGTTATGAAGTACACACTTTGACCTTTTTTTCCAACAGTCTCCCCCCCAAAAATGTTATTGATATACCTCTATTTAAAAACAAAAGTGTATATATTCCCAATCTATGTAAATTTAGGTACATACTATATCCTTAAAATACTGAAGCATGTGCAGTGAATATAAAGTTAAATTTCTTTATTTTTATTTATCTATTTAAGCTTTTTTTATTTACTTCCAGAGAGAAGAGAAGGCAGGGAGAGAAAGAGGAAGAGAAACATCTCTGTACAAGACAAACATCGATCAGTTGCCTGTCACAGGCCCCCAAACCCACAACCAGGCATGTGCCGTGAATGAGAATCAAACCTGTGACCTTTTGCTTTGTGGGGCGACGCCCAACCAACTGAGATGCGCCAGTCAGGGCTCCCTCTGGAATTTTAACCACATGCGGGTGTGGGACCAGCCCATTCTGAGTCCCCACCCCTCCTACCAGCCTTGATATCATTATATCCTTTATTGTAGGACTTCTGTTCATCTAGATTTCAGGCAGTTCTGAGTGACAATTGTTTTGTAGCTTAGTTGTAATTTTGATGTGATTGTGGGAGGTTGTGAATACCACAGTTGCAAATGTCTTTAATTTTAAACTAGTATAGAGGTGTCAGCATTTCCTTCCGGTGCCCAAGAAACCACCTGTGCTTCCCACTGTGGTGAATATACCTCTTTTCTCCCACATTCTACTCAAGTGTGTCCCACGGGGTAAAGGGAATTTGAGGCAATGAGGGAGAAAGAGAAAATATGAACCTGCTATTCTCTAACCTGCATCATGAAATTTTGGTTTTAACCTCAAATGTATTTCTGAGAGTTTCCTTTCCTTTACAGAATGTTCTGGTATGAAATTCCAGTTCCATTTTCCTGTACACAGTTTGCTGTGTAACTCATTATTAATAAGAGGATGAGAAGTTCCCACTCTTATCACTCCAAAGTTCAGTCTTAGCACGAAAGCAGAAAGCTAAGGATAGGCTCAAGGATAAAACTTTCGTGAGCTCAAAAGAATGCACTAAATTATCTAATTCTGGAGAAGGAAGTTCCCAGAATGGTCTGGTAGAAGTAGGAAGCCTGTTTACACTTCCATCCTAACTACAGAATGAAACAACCAGTGAATGTGCATGTGACCATTTGTCCGTTAGAACAAGGTTTATTGAGCACCTTATCATGTATCAGGCTTGGTCCCAAATTTAAGAAGTTACAATCATTGCCCACAAAGTGTCTACAGTCTCATGAAGGAAATGAACCTGTAAGCAAACTGAAAAACCGTGTGAACCAGTGGGTAAGAGAAGAAAGCACTTCATAGGCAGAATGGTACCACAAAGGAGGGAATCATGAAGTTGCCTATCGCAGAAAGGAAGTACTAGAGGAATTAATTAGGCAGACAAGGGGAGGGAGGGAGGGAACCAGAACAAAGCATGCAAAGGCATCGCATGGTGATAGACCATGGCAAGTTTGGGGAAACATCAGTGAGTTGGTATGATGCAAATAAAAGTAGATATGGTGGTTGAGGGAATGAAATAATCTCTCAAATCACTAGAGTTTAAGGGTGAACACAGTAAGCTTCATAAGAGGAAAATGAAAGGCCTCGTGGGCTTAGAGTACGAGGGAGGGACCGATGTGGAGATCACTTCTGCCTTTAGTGGCGAGAATTTCAACTATGTGGTGGTTTTCTCCTGGAGGTTGTTGTTACTTCCTGTGACCGACACTTGGGGGCAGACAGTAAATATTTCAGATTTTGCTGGCCACATACGGTCTGTTGCAATGACTCAAGTTTCTCACGGTAGTGCAAAAGCATCCATAGATAATATGAAAAGAAATGGGCATGGCCATTGTAATATCGAATACAATTTTATTTATGGACACTGAAGGGTGAATTTCATTTAATTTGCACAGATCATAAAATATTATTTTTCTTTTGATTTTTCTTTCAGACATTTCAATATATAAAAACCATTCTCAACCTGTGAGCCATTCAAAATCAGGTGACAGGTCGAATTTTGTCCCTGGGTCATAGTTTGCCAACGGCTGATCTACATGGTCATTTTAGATTCAGGTTTGATCCCCAAATTACATACCTGAGTTGGCAGTTGTGTTTATTCTAACTTCTATCAAGTTAAAGACTTTCATTGTAATTGTAGTATTTCTTGAACATGGTCTCAGGTATCCTCAAGACCTCACATCTAAGAATTTCATCGTAAAGGCACATCATTACCTTAGTTTCTCAAATGACCAGATTTTCATCCAAGCTTAAATTGAGTTATCTGCTAGCTAGAGTGAGATACGGTGGTCACACTGAATCTATAACAAAACAACATTCTTTCTGTCAAATATTGGCTTCCACCTTGCCTCGGATCAACTCACTACTGAAGTGGATGACAATTTGTGTAAGGTACTAGCCTAAGGGTCACTTGTTTCCCCTGCTCTGTGTCTGAGGGCCAATCCTAATGAAGCAATGGTCATATTTGACTGAATGGCCAGAGGCAGGCAGAGGGAGAAGGAAATCAGGAGCACAAAGGGCCATGTCCTGGATTACTGGTCCCTGGAGAGAGCCAAAGGCTTTTAATACTCCCCAAGTAAGGACTCATACCCTAGAAGTCACCGACTAGCTGGTATCTTTGCTTTCACACATGAACTGGAAGTCTCCGAGCCAGTGAGGAGAAGCCTTCCCCAGAGCAGGTTTGTTTCATTTGCGTGTATACTTTTGTCCTTAGGGTGCTGTGCAAGGAGAAGAGGTTGCCTTCTGTGCAGGGATGTTACACCGCTGACGGAGGTCTCTCGCCTCTTCTCCCAGAGGGTCTTTAACTTGCCTAGAGATTGAGTGAAACAGGCTGAAACTCTGCAGGGCGCCCTGTCTCTCCATGTCCTCAGAGACCTCGTGGGGAGAACTTGCTGGCACTGGGCCTGGATCCTCCCCACGGTTAAGCAAAGCTGGTTCCAAGACTGAGGCTCCCTGTCGCTTGGGGAAGGGTTCTCTCTCCAGGACATCTCAGGGGACGCTCACTGTTTCACTGTTCTCAGGGCATTGGGGAGACAAAGGAGCAAAGTGTGGCCACTCTGATCCCCTCCAGCGGACTCCCAAATATCTCAGCCCACTGAGCCATTAAGCGAGCCCATAGATTAAATGACTGTGCATCCCGGCCACCATATAAATGACAGAACTCTTCCTTTCTGAACTAAACCCCTGCTCTTATATCAAAAGACTTGGAAAAACACTATGCTTGTTATTGTGGTAAATCTAGACATAATACTGTGAAATCTAGCTAATCAGACAAACTAGACAGTAAAAGTTCATCTTGAAATTGCCATCCAAATTTGATCCTCCTAGCTGTGTTTGTATAGGGTTGTTCTTTTCATCCATGAATCTGTGAGCATATTTCACTTATCTTATAGTTAGCAATGCCATTTTAGTGACAAGCTAAATCATAGTATCAGATATTTATTTGCCACTAATTTTTTATGCTGAATGAAACTTTGTAAACCTCATGAGAAGAAACGACACAGCATATCCAAGTCGGTTAGAAACACAAGGTTGGGTTCTTTTCTGAGTCGTCATTTGCCATGGAAACACTTTATATTTTATATGTTGCCTTTGTTCGAAAAGGGCCTGCTGATTTTAACCTACTTCAAGGAAGTAGCATATGAATTGGCTGAAACGTGGAGGTTTACATAAGCAGAGATCCAAAGCAGGCCTCCCGTATACTCCCCCACTCCTCTCCTCTCCTCTCTGAGGACTGCTCAGCTCTCAACAATAATAAATGAGCTTCAGTCGCTGTTTTCCCTGAAATGTTACAACATCATTTTGGTGAGAAAAGAGCTTTTCGTTCCTTGCCATGCAAATATTTTCTTTTGGGGATTTTTCTCGTAATGAGAGAGATCTTAATTTGAGAGTGTCTACTGGGGCATCTTGGCTGCTGCTCTGCTTTTATTACAGCTTCTAAATATACTCACATCATCACAACAGCCCAGAGGGGTCAATAAGCTCCTGACTATCTCGCTGCTCGGATCCTGCCCCACAGTAAGGCTCTGACAATGGCCACAATTAAACCTGAAAATCTAATTTCTGCAGAGCATAAGAATAATCGGGTTCACTTTTTTCATCTTTAGTTGTTTTAAGATTGCTAAATTTGTGTTGAAACATGTTGCTTTCATTTCCCCAGAGAGGAATAATATTCCTTTAGCAAAATTCTTAGGTCAAGCCCATGTGTATTTTGGAATGGACCAAAAGCTGGAAAAAATAACAGATATTATCTGGGGGGGGTGGGGAAATTATAGCCAATTTGTAACAAATCCTTTTGGAAAAGGACTAGCATGGAACAGAATTTTTCAGATTGTATATTGAGGGTTGCTAGTTCCGTGAGATTGTTAATAGGTATTCCAGTTAACATCTTTGGAAAATGATACAACTGATATCTCCATCATGGAAATTAGTAATGAACTTTAGAAGATTAGCAGGAAAGCAACCATTTGTTAAATCTCAGGGTCCCAGACACTTCTGTGACCTCAAAATCCCCACTGTTGCTCACAGAATATCTGTCAAGATATTGAGATATTGGTGTCCAGTTGATGGGAGAGAAATGTTGGGATATAATTAGGGCTTTTAAAAAAAATCTTAAATATGGTGCTTATGAACAAGAATTTAAAAACATATATAGCTAGAAGATAGGTAGTTCATCATTTTAAAAATTAAGTAAGTGAAATGAGACCTCTGTGTGTCTGGAAAATAACCGAATATGACACATTGTGAAGTTTCAGGTGCCAACCCCAAGTGAAAGGTGTTATTGATACGAAACTGTATCTTCTACAGAGATCAAAAAACCCACCAGACTGAGCCAGCTACTCGGAAAACACACATTACACCTAGCTATTACTCCTCAGCACTCATAAAAGCTATTTTTCCCCCAGAAGAATTAAAATGCATTACTAAACAATATTAGACTGGACCAGGTGAAATTGCCAATTTGTAGGTAAAGAAATGGTCACATTGTGGCAATTTCATATGGTTCCCTCTAGCAGAGGAATGACATAGAGCGAGGTAGAAGATGGGGTAGCCTAGCATTAAAACAAAATTAAGCAAGAGAAATTGTGATGGTCCATCTGATTAATTTGATTTTACTAGTGGGAACAAAAGAATAAGGAATATTTATTCCAGATGACAGAGTCAACTGTTCAGCAGATATGTTTTTATTTGTAGGAAAAGTCTGGATGTTCTTGTTTTAAGTATATGTAACTCACAGGCTCAACAATTCTTGCCCAACAGCTGAGCCAAGTCGAAATTCCACTGGCCTTGGGATGTCGGAATTGTGTATTTCAGATGCTTCTCTCCTTCAAGGTCAACAAGTTTTAAAATCATCTTAAATGACCCAACAAATCCTTTTCTCCCTTCTGTGAATGGGTTGGCATTATTCGGTTGACATTAGTGGACTCTCGTGCTTTCTTACAAGAAAGACTGTAGTTAGCATAAACCTATAAATACCTCTCAGGAACACATTGCATATTAAAGTTCTTTTAACCCAAATGGAAAATTACACTTGACAGAAAAGAACTTTGAAACAATCCATTCTCAGATGAGCTCCTTTTATCTCTTGCTATTGTTGGTTCAAATGATTCAAATACAAACTGATTATATCACTACATTGAAAAATCCAGATGCTGCCACGTGTGCAACCCATGAAGCAAGGCTGCTTTGCTAATAACCATACCCAGACCTATGTATCAACCTGCATTGGCCACTTTTGTGAGGGGAAACTTTCACCGTGAACTACTCGTGTGGTTAAAAGGAATGTTCAATCTGTGGGTCATAACATTGCACCACTTTCCTACCCAGCTGCAAGTCATATTCAAGAAGCCAAAGGAATGTCCCAAGTTCGTTCCAAAAATGTCCAGATGGGCTCCCTCACATACCACTCCAATAAACAGTGCCGGCCAACCATGCGCAGCCTGGTCAGCCCACCACGTTCATACTCCGCGAGGTACAGCCCTCCTCAGCCTTCCAGCAGCAGGGTCTCCTGCTACACGTACACATACATCTCCCTGTAGCTCTCGTGATTACTTAAATGTTTTCCTTTTAATCAACTTTACTGCAGTTCTTTATATTGCCATTACCTCACTTCCCCGTTTAAATTGATGAGAGATATCTATTAATGTCAATTGCAGAACTTGACCACTGCAATTGTTTGGTGCTACAACGCTGGGTTAATACCACGGTCAAGGAAGAGGGCGGGTATTTGTATTAGTCTGTGCTGCCTTACTGGGGGTAAGTGTGTCATTTCCTTTAGGCAAGGTTTGCAATTTCAGCATTAGTGACATTTTGAGCCAGATCATTCTTTGTGGTGGGGGCTGTCCTGTGCATTGTAGAATATTTAACAGCATCCCTGACCTCTAGACCCTCCAGATGCCAGTACCATCCCCAGATGTGACGATCAAAAATATCTGCAGAGATTGTCAAATGGCCCCTGGGGAGCACATTCTCCCTGGTTGACAGCTGCTGCTTTAGACATTCTGAAATTCTGAAACTAGTTTGAGGACCTCTTACAACTGCTTTCATGTTCTCTCGAGATGTTGCTGCTCAAAGTGGGGCCCCTGGACCAGTACCATCTGCAGCATCTGGGAGCTTGTCAGAAATGCAGACCTTCAGGCCCTACCCCAGACCTGCTACATCAGAATCTGCATTTTAACAAGATCCATGGGTGATTCTGCTGTACAGTAAAGTTTGAGAAGCACTGATCTCTAATACTCTAGAGGTTGGAATCTATCATTAATATCTTATAAAGACAATGATTCATAACAAAAGGTGTTAAATATGGACTGACAAGCCAGAATCAATTACTATTCAACAGCTGCTTTTTTTCTTTGTTTTGGGCTACATGTGTTTTTTCTCTTTCTTTCTTTCTTTCTCCTCTCTTTCTTTCTTTCTTTCTTTCTTTCTTTCTTTCTTTCTTTCTTTCTTTCTTTCTTTCTTTCTTTCTTTCTCTCTCTCTCTCTTTCTTCTAAATGTGCCTCCCTTCCTCCTTCCTTCCCTCCCTCCCTCCCTCCCTATAGAGAGGAACTGAGGGGAGCAAGAGTCACACGCTTACTTATGCCCCACTTTCTCATAGGAACTGGCTCAATGACAGTCGCCTAGCTGTGAATTCTGGCTCCTCACTTCCCAGCTGTAGGGACCTTGGCCAATGTCTTCTCTCCCTCCAAGCCTCAATTTCCTACCACCTGATCAAGTTGTCATGAGGATAAAATGCAGTGATCATTAGAAGTCGTCCAACACGACCTGGAATGAAGCATGAAATGTTAGCTTTCTCTTTTCCTGTTAATCTTTCCAGCTGTAGGATTTTTAAATATCATTAATTTGGGGTGGCGGGGTGGCAAATGAATCTATTCTTTCTTGTTTGGATTCTAAATGAATCATAAATAGAACTTTAGTATACTATAAAATACCTGTAACTAGATGAGTCTCTTATCCTATCCTGAAAATAACGTTAAATAGGATGAAGTCAGCTGGAAGGTTTAATGCAAAAGCTCATACAGTCACTTATTCTACAAAGCTACATCAGTGGTCCTAAAAAAATCAGCATTCTTTGCAAAAAACACACAATAAAAAACAAAAGGCTTACGGGAAAAAATGGGGTTAGGGACACAACACTCAAAAACTTCATCAGCCCTGGCTGGTGTGGCTCAGTGGATTGAGTGCTGGCCTGTGAACTGAAAGATCACTGATTTGATTCCCAGTCAGGGCCCATGCCTGGGTTGTGGGCCAGGTCCCCAGTAGGGGGAGTGTGAGAGGCGGCTGATCAATGTATCTCTGTCACATTGATATTTCTCTCTCCCTCTCTTTCTCCCTGCCTTCCCACCTCTCTAAAACTAAATCAAATCTTTAAAGAAACTTCATCAGTGACATATATTTAAAAAGATAGAAACCTAGTAAAATGGTTTTTACACATTACATGATTAAGAAATATGTAAATTCAACTAAGTATTTCACGTCACCTTACATAAAGACCTGAAGTTTGCCTGTGGAGTGGGTGTCACAGGGGTTGCAGCTTACGAGTTACTGGGAAGGGGTGAAAGGAGGGTGATCTGAAATCAGAGGGCAGGTTGTAACTCTAACTCCAGGTGTAAAGAGGTATGGGTCCTAACACACAGGGTGAACTGAGAAGGCTTGGAGGTGTGTCAAGTATGAGCATGTACGTGTTTTGTGTGTTCCAACTCTGTTCGGTTCAGTTGGGTACACTTTTCTACTTTCACGCACAAAAAGAGAAAGAGACAGAGAGAAACATTGATGTGAGAGAGAAGCATCAATCGGCCGCCTTCTTGTGTGCACCCTGATTGGGGATCGAAACAGCAACCTGGGTATGTGCCCGGACCAGAAGCCAAACCCATGACCTTTCAGTCTGAAGGAGGACACTCCACTCAACTGAGCCATACCAGTCAGGGCAGGGATCCTTTTTCTGGAGGACATTTTAATTCAGAATCAGAACCATCAACTGCAGTCTGAAGCCTCCAGAGACACCTAGCTCATTTCCCCATATGACAATGCTTCCAATAGCATCTCACACCATTCTGGGGTTTCCATAGACTTCAAGGATGCACAAGTTACACAATGTGGTGAACATGAGAGGAAGCTGTGGAGAAGTTTCTAGACTTACAGAGAGGAGTCTATATCCAAACTCCTGAATGACTTGCATCTCCCCTTCACCTCTCTGAGCCACATTATCAAATCTCTAAACTAAGGCTACTCTGAAGATCAAATGAGATAACATATCTTGAAATTAACCATACCGGTGCTTAAAAATATCAGTTGAATGGAAATCTGGACACAGATTGACTCATAATCATTAAGAAAGCATAATCTTTAACCTACTAAGAAGTAATGTATCAAAAACACCCTTTATTTTACTG
Source organism: Macrotus californicus (assembly GCA_007922815.1). Lineage (NCBI taxonomy): Eukaryota > Metazoa > Chordata > Mammalia > Chiroptera > Phyllostomidae > Macrotus > Macrotus californicus. The sequence goes on along the minus strand of VMDR010013268.1, from coordinate 16,180 downwards.
CCTTGGCATAAAATGATCATTGAGGTGGCTATAAACATGAAGAGAAAATAGAAAATAAACATCCCAAACACTAAGGTAGTTTATAGACACAGGAAGACGCGGGGGAAAGCAGCCGCTTCCATCAGCCCAGAGAGAATTTCATTTCCTCCCTCAAAGTTTTATTAGCCTTCGTCTCCCTCGTTTCTAGTGTTCTAGTCTGGAATGTCCTACTTCCTTGTATCAAAGAGAAGATTCGATCTCCTGAATCTACAAAAATTACTCTTGCTCAATCCATCCCTCCTGTTGTGGCATCTGAAGGGACTTCAGAGTCGTCTGACTTGGTTTTGTAATCCCACCAGGAATGAGGACCTCTTGTTTCCAAAGTCTAGCCAGACAGACAAGGTCATGTTGCAAATCCAAAGACTTCTGCTGGCTTGCTTTGGGGACTCCAGGTTCAACCCCACTTCTGGAGCAGAGAACACACACTTGTAGCTGAAGCCAGACACAGATTACAAGAACTGGGCTGTGAACTCGGTGAGTTCTCCTCACTGCTACTCTCTGCTCAACCTGGCACTGATATTTAGACCCCAGGGAGCTTTCCCAACCACGAAAGAGATGCCCTGAAGGCTGAAGTCTGTCTGCCGATTTTATTGCCCATGACAAAATAATGAAATGACCTCCATTTTTAAGGTCCATTTTTTTTTAAAAGCAATTGCTAAGTGTCATGCAAAAGCAAAGGGTGACAACACAAGGTGACACTAGAAGTGCACACTTCTAATATCAAGACATGATTTGCTGCTCTGAGTTCAGAATTCCTACATGATTGTGAGGTTATTGGTGGAGACAGAAAATGAGTTGACTATGCAGCAGGAGCCCAAGCATGTGGTTTCCCTGGTAGACTCAGTCCAGGTAGACTACGGTAGAATCTTCTTTAATGCAGAGCCTTCACAGAAGAAACACAAAGAGGACACTATTGAATAACGTCTTCATTCCTTTCAGACAGTGCGTATCTTCAAAAGCAAGTGGGAAATAATCCAGACCTGAATACATGAATGTTGCCTTTCCCTTCACTTGTTATTAAAGGTGATTCCATGAACGTGGATTGAGTTTATTGTAGCACGGATGTGGCTTATGTCACTTGACCATGTTAGCCACTCTGAACTGGCAACAGCGTGCTTCCCCATTGTGTTGATGAAACTGGTTTACCCATAAAAGGATTTCTCCACACGGCCTCATTCACTCCTCAGGGAAGGTATTACCCCATTTTTGACAAGGTCACTTAAACACACAGAGGTTAAGTGGCTTGCCTAAGATCATGAGATGGTTTGTGGAAGTCACAACACTAACACTCACGTCTCTGGCCACGTCACTGCCCACAGTGAATCTGACTCTGCAAGGTAAGCTTCCCTAGCTACCATGTCCCAAATGTCTCTACCCCTTTGTCTCCCACGTAGGGTTTCAAGTCATCTCTGGGGTTCACAGGACCAGCTTATTGTCTGAATTTACAATAGGCTAACCCCAAATACCCAGCTATCAACCAGCCCAGGCAAATACTACCTCCCAGTTACTGAACATTTGCCATGCACCAGGCACCCTGTCAGGCACTTTTCTCACAGCACATTATTTACTATTCACACCATATCAGGAAAGTGCAATCCCCAAAGACCGATGAGGAAATTGAAGTACTTGCCCAAAGCAGGAAGTTGGCAGAATAGAAACATAAGCGTTCTACCCCTGGGTGCAAGACTCATTTTGTCACATACACCCGCCTGCAGTGCAGGGCCAGCCTCCAGGCAGAGAAATGTCAGGATGGCACAAGGTCACCATCACGGTCACCATCACCTAACACCAATGTGTTTCTCTGACTATGCAGCATTCTCCAAGTGATGGGAGAAGTGGTTCTCTCCTCACTGGATTTCGGAGCTGACTGTCTGAGTAGGGCCAGGACATAAACATAAATAAATATGACAAGACCATAAGGCAGGGCCAGGCTTGAGTGTCTGTGACTGGCATGGGGTGGCAGGGCCAGAGGCAGCCATGTTAGACTCTGAAGACTGGGCTGGCCATGGATGCAAAGACAAATGCCCTTTGGGCGTTAGGAGGAGAAGGATGGGATCACAGGAGGAGATGGGGTTCTCCCCAAGACATCGAGCGGTAGGACAGGGTTTCTTCTCCACTGGCCATCTGCAGAGCCCTCTGGGCTCCTTTCCCACATCAATTCATTTAACACATGAAATAAAACACATAGGAATAGGAAGAAAACTAATTAAACTGAAGTACAACTATGAAAATAAAGAAATTTGCAATACCCATCATAAATATATGTAACCATATAAGGTGATTATACATGCATGTATTATACGTAAGTTCTTTATTAATGCTGGGGAGGGTATCATATTTAACTTGCAAGTACTGATGAGTCTAACAACATTCTGAGATGTCTGCAATAGCTATAAAGGGATATGAAAATATCTGTGATTGTTCCTGGCAAAGTTGCACCTACTGCTATAGTGACTGTGTGTGGTTGGTTGCCCATGTTCATGAGAAAACAAATGCTAAGTTTCTGTTAGAGGAGAGTGAAAGTGCTGGTGTATTTTCTCCTTATACCACTTCCTCCCGAGTTCCATGCCCATGGACCCCTCGAAGGTGTGCAGAGCCCTTCAGAAGCCCTTGCTCTAGACCAGGGGGCAGCAGACTATGGCAGGAAAGCCCAATCTGGCCTGCTGTCTGTTCTTGTAAATAAAGTTTTATTGCCACACAACCACAGCTATCATTTACACATTGTCTAGTGTTGCTTTTGCACTACAATGGCACAGTTCAGTAGCTGTGACAGATATCTGCTATTTAGCTATTTACAGAAACAGTTTGCTGAGCCCTGCGTTAGACAGTCTCAGTGAGCTTGGAATTCTCTAAATTTGGGGGCCAGGTGGGGCTCAGGTCTGACATTCTAGAGGTGGCAGAAGGGCCAAAGAGTCCAAGCACATCTTTTATCATTTAAAGTTATTTTAAAATTTATTTATCTTAGAGAGAAAGGAGAGAGAGAGAGAAACTTCAATTTGTTGTTCCACCCAGTATGCATTCATTGGTTGATTCTTACATGTGCCCCGACTGGGGGGTCGAATCCTCAACTGCAGTGTATCAGGACAATGCTCTAACCAACTGAGCTACCCAGCTAGGGCTCGAAGCATGTCTTCAAGGCTTGATCAGGCAAGTACCTAGTGCCTCGCTGTCCTTGGGTCCTCCTAATCTCTAAAACTTCAAAAGGAGGAGCTCACTGCACAAGCAATTTGTCTCTGGGCCTGAGATAGAGTAAGACCAGAGTAGGCTTCCTGAAACCCAGGCCTACTTCTGTCTTTGAGAAAAGTCAAATTAAGTGATGATTTAAGGGTACACTATGGTCTTCAGTAGACAACATCACCCACACTCAAACGTGGCTCTCCTATTAAGAGTTCCGTTTAGTTCTTGAGAGCTTCTTAGACTCAATGGCTGACATAGAAGACTTTCCAAGTACTATGAAAAAATTACCTTTCAGAGTGGGCTTCCTTGTAAAATGCAGGACTCTCTTGTGGTATAAAGAAATGCAATGATATAAATACTGCATATGTATAAGCCATCTGTACAATATGGAAATGAGCATCTCCACAAAAGAGTTTTCCAGTCCAACTAGCCATTCTACTTCTTTCGCATTGCCCTGGGTGCTTCTGGGTTTTTCAGAATGGCCATATAAGTAATTTACTATAACAAGATATCTCACAAAGGTTCTACCGCACTTCCTGCCTTCCAAGTTGGCCCAGCTTTACATCATTGTTCTAAGGGTAAAAACCTCTGTGTGATCTTGGATGTGAGATTTGGCCTGAGAGAGCTATGCCCTCCATTCATGAAACAATGGGATGCAACCAAACCAAACAAACCTCCGAATTCAGCTCCATACTGAATATTAACCAACAATTCAGAATTGTAAAATGAACCAAGAACTATGTTGATTCAAGACTCACTGGTCGCATATCAATTTCATTTATGCATTAATCTCCCAGCTTCGCGCACACACTTCATTTCTTTTCTCTCCAAATAAAGAACATCTCGAAACCTTCAAGAACTGTAGAGTGATCGCAGGCAATGTGAGGGCTTCCTCTTTTGATAATTTGAGCAGCTGCTGCGGCAGAATTGTTTTTCTTCACTCCCCTTCACTGGGTTTGCTCTCTAGCAGCTGCTTTTGTTTTCTGTTCATGCACCTCCTCCCACTCCCCTCCCCTAACGTTACAAAGTTGGGGGCTGGTGGGGGGGGTTGCTGAAAGACAAAGCAGTGCTTGTGAAAAATTTGAGTAAATCTGGGCTAATAGCCAAATTTAATTCTAAAGACCCATTTTGGAGGCTCAGGACTAAAATGGAACCTAGTATAGGTCTGGCTGTTTCTAGGACACCATGTTCCTTTTCCAGGGGAGGGCGGATTGGGGAGCAAGAGATTCATTTGATTCTATTGGTCACCATGTTTCGAAGATTTGATACATATTAAAAATAAATCATTTCTCATAGAGCTAAGCTATAAAGAGATTTTTCGTTTGAAATAATTTATGATTAGATGAAATTTTAAACTTGGTGACGGTACTACACATCGATCATTTAGCTCTATATTTTCCAAACTACACCTTTCCTAGGCCTTACTTTCCAAGAAACAGCAAATCTAGCATTTTATGTGGTTTTTAAAAGAAATGTCCAACCTAATGACCTTCACATTGTAGGATTAAATCCATTAGACATATCAAGTGCTTCAAAGAATAGAGTAGCTGTTGGAAAAGAAATTCACCACCCAAGTTCATAAACCCTTTTCAATGATCAGATTACTCCCCAAACTGATTCCAAAGAACAATGCTCATAAGATAATCTTAATATGTCATTCTTTTATTAGCAAGTTATGTGGGAAACAATGCTCTTTTGTGTTTCATAGTCATCCCCAGGAAGATGATGGAATGATGACCCCAAAAGCAAGACCACTAACTTGAGAATAATCTAACTGCACTTAAATTTGAGGGAATAAATGTACAAACGAGTCTGCATGCTTTTTCTGTTTCTGTGTCTCCTATTAGTTGTACAGCCCAACCGCAAATTAATTAGGACATAAGCCTAATTATTTATCTTTCCACGCTCTGTCAAATTGGAAGAAGCCACAACAGCTCTGTGTGGGAAAATGTCACGGACCGCACTTGCCGTGTACAGACACACTGCCAGGCACATCCCTTACATTTTCCCGTGTACACTTCATGACAACCCAGAGGGTTTGAGGGGGAAGACTGTGTCTTGGAGAAGCTAAAAAAAACTTGCTAGTAAGGGGCAATAACAAGATTTCACCAAGTTTGTCTGACTCTCAAAATTATTCTTAAACATTTACATTTAAAGTGAGATTCAAACCCAGGTTTGTCGAACTTTAAAATGGACTTAAATATTGCACTTCATTTTGAACGTGAGCAGATAAAAAAGCTTCAGAGAACATCTATCAAAGCTCATGTACTACATTTCCAGAGGACTCTCTCAAATCTTAATTTATGCCCTATTAATTTTCGCTTTACACATGATTATAACAGCTTGATCATCCCTTTATCATCCGCTGTCTATGGCTGAGCTCTAAAAATGTTGCGGAGGTGTCATTGAGAGTACAAATGAGATTAAAGAGAGAAAATAATGAAAATGACACATAACACATCAAAAGCACCGCTAGTTTGAAACCATTTAGTGCTTGGGCATAATCCCTCCCATCTCATCCTTATATTGTAACATGGCATATGAGTGGTGTCCATTATCAAAGATATTTATAAAAATTAATCGAAGTTCACAGATGCCCCCTCAACCAAATGATCAGGTTTAATGTCACAGTAATGAGACATATGGACATCATGTGTCCCATGATATCATGTATTGCAAAAGACACAGCATCAGACAATCAATGGCATTCTTGCCCCAAATGGATAACCTCAATCTAATCATTAGAAAACATCAGACAAACCCAAATTAAGGGACATACTACAAAATACCTGACCAGTAATCTTCAAAAGAGTAGAGGTCATGGAAGACCAGAAAAAACTGAAGAACTGTCACAGATTGAGGAGACTCAGGAGATATGATGACTAAATACCATGTAGGATCCTGAAACAGAAAAATGACATTACAGGAGAAACTGGTGAACTTTAAATCAATGCTGTCACTTTCTTAACAGTATTGTATCAATGTTAATATCGTAGTTTTGATTACTGTATTCTGGTTTTCTAAGTTAACATTGGGCAAGCTTGGTGAAGGGTCTACAGAAATTTTATACTATTTTTACAATTTTTCTGTATCTAAAAATTATTTCAAAATAAACCAAAAATTTTAGTGGATCTAATTTGGTTCCATATACATATGGAAATACATATTTTAGAGCTTTCTGCCACAGAAATATTGTTTATTTTGAAAAGATTTTATATATTTATTTTCGGAGAGAGGGAAAGGGATGGAGAAAGCAAGGGGGAGAGACATCGGTGTGCAAGAGAAACACCCATCAGTTGTCTCTCACATGCGCTCCAACCCAGGACTGGTCCCACGACCCAGGCATGTGCCCTGACCGGGAATTGAACCAGTAGGCTTTCGCTTTGCTGGATGACACTCCAACCAACTGAGCCACACCAGTTAGGGCCCCCACACATATATTTAACACAAAAGCATTTTAGTTCTTCATGAAAGTGGTAAACTTGCGACTTACTAAGCACTGAGTTGGCATGCTTATATTTTATTGAAAAATGAATAAGTATCTCATTCCTTTTTAAGGCAGTACTGCTTGATAATAACTTTTTAAAATCAACTTATTTTTAAGAACAGTTTTAGATTTACAGAAAAGCTGCCAAGGGAGTACACAGAATTCCCATAGACCCCATTCCCAGTTTCCCCTGTTGTCAACAATATTAGTTTGAAGTGTCTGTCATAATAACAAGCTCCCCCTTGGATCCTTCCATTCATACAGAGGCTGATCCCATGGACCCTTTGGGCAGGCTCGTTACATGGATGACAATGAAGATCAAATTGACAATAATTACATATTCACTGAGCACTTACTATGGACCAGGCATTGTACTCACAGTCTGCAGAGATCATCGGATTTAATTCTCACAACAACAGAATTACAAAGGTGCCTTTTAGTATTCCCACTAAATGGAGGAGGAAACTGAAGCCCAGTGAAGTTTAAGGACATGCTCCAGATCACCCAGGAGGACATGGTGGAGCCAGGGTTCACACTTAGGACTGGTGTCCAAGTCCACACTCCTAACCGCAGCTGTTGTCAATCAACTGAAATGTTTCCACAGCTTTTTGACTCTTTCCCATGCATATCCTATACATGTTCATATTGTTAGAAGAAAAGTAAGTAAAAGGTGTACTCTTTCCAGCTTAACTTTATTGGCCATAGGTCTAATCAGCGTGTTTTGTCCTGATTCATCTGAGTGAGAAAAACGGGGAATGGGACAGGACCCTATAAAAATTCGCCAGCTACTTCCATCCAAGGTGGTGTGGTTCCATTAATCAGCAATGTTTCGGCCACCCTTCAAAGAGTGCCCACTCTAACTCGCCAGGGAGAGGCTGGCCCAACATACCATTGTTGGCTATACATTAGAGTTACCTGTGAATTTTAAAAAGCCCCTGTGTCCAGGCAACACCCTAGAAAATAACATCATAATCTTGGGGCATGAGATCCAGGAATCACCATTTTTAAAGCTCCCCAGGTGATTCCAGTGTGCAACCAGGGTGCGCACTGCAGGGCCAGCGCACATTTCCCTTTGTCCACAAGGAGACTAGGGGTAAGACTCCCAGTTCTGGATTTGGGTCCCCCCTCTTTCGGTAAGGTTACCCACCGACAAAAGATGCTAGCCACCGGTGGGGTATGACAAAACCTTTAAGAACAGAATAACAGCCCTTGTGACTTCTTCACTCTGTGACTGAAGGAACAGGAGAGACAAAAACATAAATATCATCGAGGGAGATGCTGCTCCTAGAAATCCTCAGCACTGACACCAAGCTCATTCATTTCTTTTGGGAAGAACTAATTATGCAGTTGAAATATAGAAGAGCAAACCTTGAGCATGCCATGGTAAATAATTTATTCTCCAAAGGGGCTTAATTTATGCAGGACGACAGAAGCATTAAGAAGCTATAATGTGGCATGTTTATATTCATGTGGAGCAACGCATTGCCAAGAGGTTAGGAAAACCAGAAAATCCCAGCAAACTGAAACCATCGTTTGTAACAAAAAAATTTTATAGCGCATTATGCTCTTCAATAGATGAAATGAAGAACAATGGTGACAATGGTAATGACCATAATAGTAATAATAGACTAAACACTGAGTATCTTCCATGGCCTGGGCATGGTTCTGTGCATTTTACATATATGAAACCATTTACTGCTCAATCATATGAAGTAGGTACGTCACTGTCCATGTTTCAGATTAGAAATCAAGGCCCAGAGAAGTGCACTAGTAGGTAACTGGTATTTAAATACAGCAGTCTGGCTCCAAAGTCCACTCTCGTAAGCATAAAATGACGCTATTGCACCTGACCCTCATGTCAGCTTTATAATCTATATTAGCGAACAAAAGTAGCGGTGGTAGTATTGACATGTCCACTGAGGCCTAGAGCAGCTCACAGACAGATGGGATCACAGAGCTTTTCAGGGTTCAAATTAGAACAGAATCATCCACTGACTTCCATTCCAAGCCTCCTTCTTGCTATACCATAAACGGTTCTTTTTTAGAAGCCTCTCTATAAATAGCAACATCCAACAGAATCTTCTGTGATGGTAGAAACATACCACGTTTGTGTCGTCCGATGTAGTAGCGTCTAGCCACATGTGACAGCTGAGCATTGCAAACGTGGTGGATGTGTCTAAAGCACTACATTTGATTTAATTTAAACTAATTAACATTGCAATAGCTAGTGACTGTCATATTGGAACCGCAGCTATAGACACCATGAAAGGTCTATCATTTCCACCTTCCACAATTACTTTTCAAACCAAGTGCGCTTCCAGGCTCTGTTTCCACACTCATTTAACAGCTCATCAGTGCATCTCAAGCTCTATTGAAAATAAAAGACCACCAAGGGGCTTATACGAGCATGAGCTCTGTGATCTCCCTGGGTATTTGCCAGGCAAATCCACCACAAGCAGGCTCAGCTATAAATTGAAATGTGTGACTCACAAAACGTAGTCAGGGAAAATGTTTCCTGAAGAAAAGCCATTGCACTTTTCTTCATGTGCTGCGGAGGTAGTTTGTTTTTAAAGAGCCGAAAAAGGTCTCAAGTAAGGCAAATGTGAACTCCACTGACCAAGTCGCCAATCACCTGGCCTGCCTGAAATACTACCCACACACTGAAATTTAAGACATTACCATCCCACACTGGGAGTTCATCATTTCCTTTGTCTTTTCACCATTTCCTTTTCCTAGCTGAGAAAACTGATACCAAGATGAGGTGAACAAGCTTGCCAACTAATCACACGCTTAATAGATAGTGAATCCAAAAATAAAATCCAAATGTTGGCTTCTGTAAGGGTTCAGAACAAGGCACCCCAAGAGAAAGCTTTGCCTAACCTTTTCTTCTTCTTCCTGTTACCAGGAATGGAGCAGTGATGGCAGGAACCGTGGCATCCGTATTGGACCATAAGATAGAAGCCAAGTCCTGAGTATGACAGAACAAACGTTCTGCCAGGCGGGAGATAGATGACATCCTCAAAATATGCAAATCACTAAGGTTATTGGTGAAAATGAAAAATGTGTCTCTTATTTTACAGAAAAAAACTCAATGAAGTTTTTGGGCAACCCAATACATATGTATATACGTTTGTGTGTGTATCTCCATTTCTTGACGGACTTGCACAAATATTCTGATTTCCGTGAAAACCAAGTTGATTCATAAAAATAAAGTGTCCTTCTGTTCCAAGTTCAAACCCTATCAAAGCTCATTGTTCTGCATTTGTAATATATCTAATATGAAGTGCATCTGCCACTTAAACATCCCCCCAGGGCCTCTGAAAGGCCCAGCTGGAGTTTTGGCTGCTCTGGCCGAACCCCAGGAGGGGGATGCGGCCTGTGAATACCGAGCAGGAAGGGCACCTGAGGCGGCAGTCTCTGGACCTGCTTCACAAGGCTTTGAACTATCATTTTATTTTCTCAGTGACCAAGGGAGCTAGTTTGAGCCATCAAAAAAGGACGCTAGCATGGAAATACAAACACACTGCCAATGGAGGATTTCCATAAAGGCAGACACAGATCAAAGAGAAGCTCACAATAGAAGCAGTACTCTTCCCTACACTGCCCCAAGTTTTTTGAATGGATTTTTTAAAAAAAAGTCAGTGTTGCCATTGCCTAGGTCTCCAAAGTGGGACATTTCTGCAACACCGACGTGGACACTGAATGCAGTGTGTGCACAGATACACCTACTCCAACTGCCATTCCTCACTGATCCAGAGTTCGAAATGTTTTGGAAGGCTCGGTCCTTTGCAAAATAGTCAAGTATAAACAGAATTGGAATGGTCAACAGCTGCCACAGAGCCCACTCCCCAAAGGGAACCACAAAGTCCCTGGGCACCCGCTCCAGGTCACCGAATGGAAAATAACACAGCCCTTGGCACTGCTTAAATGAGTTTACGCAGAACGTGTATTCGCTTAGTAATTCGTGTGTGTCTTTGAAGGAGGCTCCATCTTAAAAATAAACAAACAAAATGAAACCAAACCAACCCAAGAAACCCAAGGCAGCAGACTGGCTATAATGGGAGCTCTGTGAGAGCACAGGGGAGACAGAAATACACTGAAATATTCAAGCCGAGCATGACAGTAGGGACTCATGGGAAAAGTGGGCACTTCTGCCTCAACACCTGCTGCTCACTGCACATACCCATATGGAGCAGAAGCGAAATTCATCCCGAGTCCCTCAGAGAACCACGCTGAGAAAGTTGTTTCACGCCATTAAGCATGGCAAGGACACATAGAAGCTATTTTCAAATATTCAAGTTTTTAAATGATAGAAATGTTAAGTCGCTTCTGTGTTTTACAGTAATAACCCCCTGGCATTTCTCAAAACAACTTATGGGACCAAGTTATTGCCTGAAATGCCAGTTAAAGTGGGAGTGACTCACTGGACATGAGAAAATTATGTGTGGAGATTTTTTATAGCAATCAAACCATAGATATTTTTAAAACAGGTAAGCAAAGCCTGATATCATAAGTAGAAAAGTTACTATGGCAACCAGAACATACACCATTTCCTTTACCTTAAAGATAGCTTTTCATAGGTAATAAAATTACAGAAATAATTAAACGAAGCATTCCATTTAAGATGACACCATGTAGGAGACTAGAATATGTCAGGCATTCAAACAACACCTTGGTTTTCAGGTTCCTGGAAACACCATGCTTCTAAAGAAGGAAGTCTCACATAACAATGACGTTTCATTATGTTATTACAGGTACCGACATCATTTGTGATTTACTGTGTGATGTAACTTGTGGTTTTGATCCGTTTTATTAGCAACCCTCTCTATTTGACTAATTGCATTAAAGGATCAATGATAATAATTTATTACATTAAAAAAATGCCCTTTTGCAGAGTTCTGATGCTCCCTGAGTGAATACCTTTCAGCAGGACGCTCACTTGCTGAAAGGTGCAGATAAAACTAAATCTGAAAGCTGTTAATACTGTCATTAAAATAGTCAGGACTGTGTAAAAGAAAAGAGAAATGTCTCCTCTCTGGTGACACATGCAGCAGGAATGTAGACCAGTATCGGTGCCATTCTGTCACCAGAAGACAGTGTTTTTTGAACACATTGCTATTGTTTTGCTTGTAATCCTTATCATGCTTTCTCTGCTCAGAGTTGCATCTCCCCCATCAGACTGTGTGCTCTTCCTCAAGGCCAAGGACTCTGTTATTCACCACTACAGTTCTTGTAGTTTCAACTGCACTTGGGCAATGAATATGTACAGTCAAAGTTGGGAAGCTGGCTGGTGAAGCAAGCTGTCTCTAATAATGCCTTTGATAATGTCAATAAAAGCATCAACATCACAGCAAATAACTACCATGGATGTTTAGAGTTTGGGCTTCAGGTGGTAACAGTCTTCTTTCTCCCCAGGCATCTCTGTAGCTGACTGTCCCAATGACAAAACATCAGACCTTCTCTGTAGCATCATAAAGACATTTCCTCATGGGAATGGCAGCAAAGATGGCTCCCAGTTGCCTGGGCAGATGATCTACCGTGGGGTAGATTGTTCTTTCCTTCATGGTCACTTACTTCCCTAACTTCTCAACTTCCGTTATTACTTATTGGGAGAAGCCATCTAAACTCTCTTCAACTTCAGGGAATGGTCAAGAGAGGTCAAACTTTTTATCCTTCAGATTTCAAATAATAGTATACCAGTATGGCAGACATCCCAAAGAGGGACTAGGCAAAAGGCCTGGAGGTAGGCATGAGTGATGGGAAGAAGACAGTTTCCTGACTGGCCAATATGTGGCTGCATGATTTTTGTTTGATAATATTTTCATGAATAAACACCTGTTTTCAAATAGAACAATAAGTACTATAATAAACAAAGTTCTGATTACTTGATGTTTCATCTTAGGATAAACTCTTAATTCTAGAAAACCAAGGTATGAGTTTCCCCATTCTTAATGTTACCCTCAAAGAGCAATTGTATATTTATTTTGAGTCAAGCCCATGCATATTTAGCAGTTTTATAGAAATAAGACTAAAGGATAAGACTTTCAAACACCCTGTGTAGAAATCTCAGTGGGTGAAATTATACTGAATATTTTTTTCCTCACAAAGCTGTTAAAGTAAGATGCACCAATTGAAAACTCATAGGAAGATAGTGACATGTTCAGATATGTTTAGGAATCATTAAACTGTATGGACATAAAAAACTGGACACTTACCTGGAACTGACCACATTTTTATCAATTTCAGCTAAAAATATGGAGGAAAAACTTTCCTGCAAATATAAACCATAGTTAATTTGCTATGCTCATATTAAGCCACCAAAAAGCATTCATTACATATAAGTGAAATGAGAGGCTGAGCATAACTAGAGAACTTCCCCCATGTCACACTGAACAATTCCCCACACAGGTGCATCACACACCTGCCGAGAACTTGGCACACACAAACCCACATTTACCGAGGAGATAAATTTGGGCATGATTCTTTGCTTCCCCAAAGGAGCTGCTCAAGAACAGCATTTTTTGGGACTTAAGTATTTGTGGGGGAAACTCCAGGTTTGGGGGCCAGAGAAATCTAAAGCCTTTGAAGACTAATTAGCATGAGGCTATAATGTCATCTGCAAAGTTTCCGGACAAAAAGTGAATGAGCACTTCTTTTGTGTCCCTGCAATACCAGGCTGGAATTGGCCCCTGGGAGAGAACAGTTAGGCTGCTACTTTCTTTTTAACTGCTGGCCAGGTAGGCTGTATTAGACCGAACCGTATTATGTGCCAAAAATAGTCTAATGTGGTCCATTTCATGTGTCTCAATGTAAGAATTTCACCAAGGACTGAGAAAGTCGGGGAAATGTGACACTTTAACCAGCCATTGTTCTACCAGCAACTCTTAGAATAAAATAAAAAGGTAAAACCTATTACTTGAAATTAGATGGTGAATGAAAAAATAATTGGCTCACTTCAATGCTCAGTGCTATCTTCTTTTGTTATTGTACGTGAATCTTTGAGAGTTTGCCAGAAAGAGGCTGAAATAAAGAAAACCTTCAGGTGAAAGGAATTTTACAGTTCAGTTTTATATCATACATGGTATTATTATTTGTTTAGTATTCTTATCGTAAAGAATGCCTTACTCGTTGTGAGAGTTTAATGGATATTGATTGAATGAAACAAGTAGGTCCAGGTCAACACCAACATCCAGAGCTGGGTTTTGTCTGCATCGAGAGAGGCTCGCCCTGATGGCACCTTCTGAAAAGGGGAAACTCCCTCGACATTTGGGTCCCTTTATTTGGTGTCTAGAATCTTTTGCCCTCTTTCAGCCCAAATCCCAAACCTTCCCATGGGCTACATATTTTAAAGGTTTTCAAAGACCATCTTTTACAACTTCAAAAGTTCAGTATAAATCAGTGTATCCCTATCTTGAAACTCTTGACATTTGGGGATGGATGACTCTTTGCTTGGGAAGGGCGCTGTCCTGTGGACTGTCTGCCCCCCACCCACTAGATGCCAGTAGCACCCTCCCCTCGACTCCAGTTGTAACTACCAAAAATGTCTCCAGACATGGCCAACTGTCCCCTGTGGGGCAAAACTGACCCCAGTGAAAAACCATCAGTATGACAAATTCTTCTTCAGATAAAAAATAACTCCTTGCTGCTTTTTAAAGAATAAGAAGCCTCCATTTCTCACCAGTCCCTGAAAGAATGAGTGCCTGACTTTGCAAATACTGTCTCCACGCACTGAGGAAAGAGCCTGCTCAGGCAGCAAGGCAAACATCTTCAAGCCCCCAACCAAGTGGAGGATTCCAATCAACAGCCACCTTGGTCAGAAGTTTTAGTTTTCTTTTCAGTGATAGCTCACTTGTCATGTCAGGCTGAGGAAACTGCAAGTCAATCACAAAGCAGAAATAGCGCCGTTTTTGTTCAAATCCCTAAACCCTAAAATAGAATGATAAAACGTGAAAAGAACTTAATTTTATACCTGAATTTTGACTTCAGTTTTAAATTCTAGAGTTTCTACATTGAAAGACTATTCCAAGACAAAAAAGACATATGACCAAAAAAAGGTGAATATCAAGAATGGATTCTTGCCACTGGGGCCTTTCGGGATTACGGACATCTGAAAGTATGGAAGTGTGTGTGTATGCGTGCGTGTGTTGGCTGGTGGGGAGACAGTAGGCAGTGGGTAGAAAGTGTCCAGCAGTGCCGTCTTGTTCTGGCCATTGTCATCCACAGTCAAGGAGTAACAGCCTTCTATTCAAAATTGCATTTCCAAAGATATATTTGTGGACAATTTACATTTGTGATTTCTGTTGTCTCCAAGTAAATCAAACTTTGAGGCCTTGTGCGGGAGTAAGAATATTTCTGGGATGTGATGGGGAACAGTCGTGCACGTAATCCCACTTGACGGCTGAATAAACCACTTTCCAGAATAAATCAAGCTGGCCCTCCAGCACAGTTCTGGCCTCTTTGCAGGGTGAGCCGCTCTGTAAAATTATTCCAGGAAAAATTTTCCATTTAACTACTAAGGGAAACTAGGTAATCTTGAAAGGACCAAGAAAAGTTCATTTTCACGAATAACATCACCAAAAATGGAAGTAACACTCCAACAGAAGGGCCATGTTTAAATCATTCCAGGGCTCCCTTAGCTACATTGCTCTAAGGTATCAGTGGAAAATGAGCTTTTTTCCCTTCTCTTTCAACTAAGAATTGGCATCTTGAATGTAAATGCGGTCTTTCTGATGGAGCAAATGGGGTCAGATTTTTCCTTTAGAAGAAATCCACATGTTAACATATGGAGGGTTTTATTTTCTCATTATTATCTCATTATGATACGTCAAGGGTTTAAGGAAACGTATCTCACTTTGCTTCAGTTGTTGGGACCAGGCTGGGACATGATAACTCAGAATCAGCTTCCCCCACAGCTTCTATGTTAATCTAAACAAGCGTCTCCATTTCTGCAGAACTCGCAGGTCTGTGGAAGGAAACATGATATCCCATGGCATTACATTTCATCCCGATGGACTGACTTTTTCTTGTTTAAAAAACCACAGAAACTATGGACTTAAATAGATTTTTTTAAAAGATTTTATTTATTTTTTAGAGAGAGGGGAAGGGAAGGAGAAAGAGAGGGAGAGAGACATCAATGAGCAACCCCTCTTGTGCGCCCCCTACTGGGGACCTGGCCTGCAACCTAGGCATGTGCCCTGACTGGGAATTGAACCGGTGACCCTTTGGTTCACAGGCCAGCGCTCAATCCATCTGAGCTCTACCAGCCAGGGCAGATTTTTAAAAGGTGTGCAAAAACATTATTGGGGGATGTAAAAGAAGATCTAATTGTATGAAGGGATACACCATTGGAAGGTTCAATATAGTAAACAGTGACTGCCATAAAAATCATTCTGTGAATTCACTGTGATGCCAATCAAAATCCTGAGAAATGGTTGTAGTGCATGAAAAGCTGATTCCAAAAGCAAAAAAGGAAGAATA